>CM057087.1:18883194-18935878 GCA_029959045.1 Taenioides sp. WSHXM2023 | reverse complement strand
CCGTGAGCTGTCACATAGTTCAGTGACGGAGGAATCTGCTCCACCTACACAACTTTAGATATGTGTCAGATGCCCTCCCCAGTGTGTGTGTCAGATGCCCTCCCTGTTCTGAATTCCATGGGAGTCTTGGATTAGTTAAAATTCAGATCTCAGTCTTTAGTCCTGGTCTAGTTCTGCTTTAGTCCCTGGTTAGTTCAGTTCTTGGTTTATTCCTGCTTTAGTCTTGGTCTGGTCCCCGGTCTGGTCCCTGTCTGGTCTCCGGTCTAGTCTCCGGTCTTGTTCCCTGGTCTAGTCCCCGGTCTGGTCTCTGTCTGGTCTCCGGTCTGGTCTCCGGTCTTGTTCCCCGGTCTAGTCCCCGGTCTAGTCCCCGGTCTAGTCCCCGGTCTAGTCCCCGGTCTAGTCCCCGGTCTAGTCCCTGGTCTCTCATTTGGATTCTTGTCGTGCCTGAGCAAAGCCGACACATTCCTGTAACGCCAGCCGCTCCATGTGCCCCAGAACTGAACCAGGACTAAACCAGGACTGGTTGTTTTAATCCTGGTTTAGTCCTGGTTTAGACCTGGTTCACTCCTGGTTTAGTCCCGGTTCAGTCCTAGTTTAGTCCCAGTTTTGTCCCGGTTTAGTCCTGGTTTAGACCTGGTTTAGTCCTGGTTTAGTCCTGGTTTAGTCTTGGTTTAGACCTGGTTTAGACCTGGTTTAGACCTGGTTTAGACCTGGTTTAGACCTGGTTCACATTCGGGGAGCAGATGTGGTCTGGTCTGGTGTGTTTTTGACTCCAGATGTTTTTAAAGGACAGAGTTTATTTAAGGAGAGAGGGATTACACTCTGACCCTGCCCTCTTTCTTTCTCTCCATTTTCTCCTCTCCCCCTTTCTCCCTCTCTTTTTCTCCCTCTTTTTCTCCAGTTTGGCCTGTTTATCTCCTTCTATCTATCTTTCTTTCTGTCTTTCTTAATCTCCTTTTACCTTTTATTTCTCTTGTTTTCTGTCTCCCTCTCTCCATCCTTCGCTCCTCTGTTCTTCTCTCACTCCTGCGTTGGTGTTGTCGGTTTCAGAATGGTATTTATTCTCCTCTCTCCTCCCCTTTTCTTCCCCTCCTCCTCTCACTTTCTTCTCTTCATTGGTGTTGGAGTTTTCAGACTGGTTCTCCCGCTCCTCTCCCTCTCTCGCCTTCATCTCTCCATGTTTTCCCCCTCTCCTTCTCTCTCTCTCTCCTCACCCTCTCCATTGCTTTGCTGATTTCTCTCCCCTCCCTCTGCCCTTCTCCTTTTTTTGGCATTGTTTTTTTATTGTATTCTTTCGCTCTTTCTCTCTCTCTGTTGGCATGTGTGTTCTCGCTCCTTCTCTTCATGCCCCCCTCCCTCCTCCTTTCTCTCTCTCCGTTGGTGTGTGCATTCCCTCTCTCTCTGCTCCCCTTCTCCTCTGTTCCTCCATCTCTCTCCTCTTCCTCCCTCTCCCTTTCCTCCCCTTTCTTCCTCTCTCCCTCTCCTCCCCTCTTCCATCCCTCCCTCTCACCCTCCATGTCTTTCCCCCTTTCCTTCTCCTTTATCTCTCTCTCTCCCCCCTCTCCTCTCTCCCCCTCTCTTTGCTTTCTCTCTCTCTTCTCTTCCCTCCCTCCCCCTCTTTCCTCTCCCTCTCTCTCCTGCTCTCCCTCTCTCTCCTCCTCCCCCTCTCTCCTCTCCTCCTCTTCCCTTCCTCCTTCTCCCTCCCTCTTTCTCTTCTCCCTCTCTCCTTCTCTCTCTCCGTTGGCACGTGTTCTTCTTGTTTGTTGTGTAAATTCACATTTCCTAATTGACTGAAGGCTGCTCAGTCTCTTCAGTGGGCGGCGAACCTGATCTCCCTCGGGCCCCGGGGAGCCTGCCAGGATCACCCCACCCCTCCTCCTTCGCTATCCTCCCTCCATCCTCTCTCTATCCTCTTTCTATCCTCTCTCCATCCTATCTCTATCCTCTTTCTATCCTCTCTCCACCTCCCTCCATCCTCTCTCTATCCTCTTTCTATCCTCTCTCCACCTCCCTCCATCCTCTCTCATCCTCTCTCTATCCTCTCTCTATCCTCCCTCCATCCTCTCTCTATCCTCTTTCTATCCTCCCTCCATCCTCTCTCTATCCTCTTTCTATCCTCCCTCCATCCTCTCTCTATCTTCTATCCTCTCTCCATCCTCTCTCCATCTTCTCTCCATCCTCTCTCTATCCTCTCTCTATCCTCTCTCCATCCTCTCTCCATCCTCTCTCCATCCTCTCTCTATCCTCTCTCTATCCTCTCTCTATCCTCCTCCATCTTCTCTCCACCTCTCTCCATCCTCTCTCCATCCTCTCTCCATCCTCTCTCTATCCTCTCTCTATCCTCCCTCCATCCTCTCTCCACCTCTCTCCATCCTCTCTCTATCCTCTTCTATCATCTCTCCACCTCCCTCCATCCTCTCTCTATCCTCTTTCTATCCTCTCTATCCACCCTCCATCCTCTCTCTATCCTTCCTCCACCTCTCTCTATCCTCTCTATCCTCTCTCCACCTCTCTCCATCCTCTCTCCCTCCTCCCTTCTCCCTCTCTCTCTCCTTCCAGGGACGACATAAAAATACGTGACACAAAACAAACGCCACAAACCTGATGTGACGTGCAGGAGTTTCATTAGCGGGACGCGCTCTGATTGTGTTGTGATGGCGCTCTGAAGGGGGAGTGACTTAGCCCAAAGAGCAGACAAAGGGGATACCTGGCGCATCAGAAACTGAAACCGTTATTTAGTTGTTTTCCGTGAATATAGCATTTTCAAAACCATAAAAGGAAACGTGGTGTTCTGAGAGCAACGTCGCCCACAGGGTTCAGCTCCAGTCAAATGAGGCTCATCAGGGCCAGCAGGTTCAGCAGCTCATCTTCAGTCCAGTGCCATATTTGGAATTCCGACTGCGAGTGTCAGCAACTAAAGAGCCAATCAGGACTGAAAAAAGACTAAGCCAGGACCAAACAGAGAACTGAACCAGGACTGAACCAGGACTGAACCAGGACTAAACCAGGACTAAACCAGGACTAAACCAGGACTAAACAAGGTCTAAACCAGGACTCGCTGTTGAAGGTAACGCCCCTTCCTGCATCGCTGGTTTAGCGGGGAGTGGGCGCTTAGCAACGCCGTCAGTCAAACCTGTTGTTAACGCTAGGGGGCGGGACCTCGGGGAAAGAAGGCGTCTGATTGGTTCCGTTCTTAATGTTCAGATCTGGGTTTAGGGACAAGATGTTGAAGTCCAAACCTCAGGATCATGTAGATCGAGTTCAGACCAACACCTGAAGGTCAGAGTGAGGAGCCTTTTACACACAAACTGAACTGGAGCCAGAGTCCATGGAGCCCAATTACGCCCATAAACACTTCCTCTTTGGAGCGCGGCGGTGGTTAGCGGTTAGCTCTGTCCATTTATATAAACAGAGATTTAAAAACGGATACAGACTCCGAGCTCTAAACTCTAATGGCGCCTGGTTCCACAGCCGCATCAGAAAACACACGGTCCCCACAAAGCTCAAGTCTGATCTGTGGGACAGCGAGCTGGAGCTGATCTACTGACCCGAGAGTGCGAGACGGGGTACGGACGCATTGGGTCAAACACTTAAAACAAACCCGGGCATCGTCCAGCTCTGGGGTCACATCCGGCTCTTTGTTTGACTCTGACCGGTTCATTTAAGCTCATTTGAAATTACAAAATAAACATATTTTATAATTTTACCTCAGGCCTGGACTAAAGCTGCTGCTTTTATTTTAAAGATCTTTTTTAATGACTTTTTTTGTACGGCAGCCTCTTTTTCATTGCTTAATCAAAACATTTATAACATTTATTTATTGTCTCACCAGCTCGTCAAAACATGAGATTTAACACTTTTTTATAAAGAAATACACTTAATATTATGCAGAACTGAGTGAAGTGTTTTGGCCCCTCCACAATATTTTCTCATTTGGCCCCGTGGAAAAAAAGAATTATCCCCCTGACGTAAAGGTGAATAAAATAATTTTGAACTCGACTCTGAGAGGCTCAAATAGGTGAGATGATCTTGTGTTTCCGGGTTCCAGTTAAGTCGAGCCGCCGAGTTTTGGTGAAGTGCATTTTGGTTAAAGTGCGTTCCAACAGTCCAGTCTGGAGGTCACAAAGTTTCACAATGTTCTGCTTCATTTTGGCCAGTTGTTTTGGCTGGAGAAAAAAAAAATCAATTACAGATGTTTTATGGCTCCAAAACCCAATGAAAAACATGACTTTTTCAGGTCCATACTCGCTCAAATGAGGATGTAGTTTCGATTTTATTTTGCGTATTGATCAGAATCTGTTTTGTGAAGCTCGTGTCCAGGCCTCAGTCTCCGCGGAGTCGTGTGTCCGGCGGAATCGAACGTCCGAAGCTTTTGTGAAACTTTTGTAAACTCTGATCTGTGTGGAATCTGCAGACAAAAGAGAAACTGAACCACAACAAATAAAAACCCTGTGTGTGTGTGTGCGTGTGCGTGTGTTTGAATGGGATTTTATTTACGCACAAAACGGCGAAATAAAAACCCCAGGATCCTGTAGAGCGAGTTAAGAATTGCTAATATAAGAAAACCTTTTATTTTGTAGAAATCAAGCTTAAAATATCAGAAAAATGTGTTGTCTGTGTAAATTGTGCTGAACTTTTGGACAGTGTGATGTCATCAGTGTGCGACAATGTAGAACTCGTTACTTCCTGTCGTTTTCGCACGTTTTTTCCACTTTTCTTCATAAATTACTTCTTGATTTGTGTAAAACTATATATTTTTTTATTATTTACAACAGGTTTTATCCCAGAATGGCTCAGCGCAGCAGTTTCAGAGAGAAGGGTGACAGTTTTTCAATGTGAAGTGAACTGGAGCCAGAGTCAGTGGAGCCAGATGCGCCCCCATGCTCACTTCCTGTTTCCTGTTTGGCGGTTAGCGGGTGAACAGTCTGTGGTCTGAACTGAACTCACAACAGAAGTGTGCGCTAGAGAAGTGTGTTTCCTGCTGTTTAAAAGAAAGTGAAATATTCTTTTTATTACATTTTCTACACTGAAGATTCTGTGGGATTTTTTTGGCCTGAAACTTTTTTACAACAAGAATATTTATGTAAAAACTTTCCATGTACTAAGTAAACGGTGGTACTGGTACTTTTCAGCTCCTTTTACCTTTCGTTCAGCAGAGATCGGGAGTTCCAGGTCTGAAATGATCCAAATGATTCTAGTGAAGGTGTGTGGAGTTTAAAAACACAGTGGAGCACTTCCTGTATCACCACTTGATGACATCACAAGGTGGAACAGAGTGTTTTTAGTGTGAGAGAAGAACTAAATCTGCAGGTTTGTGCGTTAAACGTGAGTGAATGAAACAAAACATAACTCAAGGTGTTTGTGACGAGGAAACGACGTTAAAACAGAAACTCAAGACAAACAAAAGTTCAGCCGTGTGTGTGTGTTACTGTGTGTGTTACTGTGTGTGTGTTACTGTGTGTGTGTTACTGTGTGTGTGTTACTGTGTGTGTATTTATGCAGAGTTGATGGACAAAGATGACACAACATGAACATACACAAACACACACGCCGGACTGAAGCCTGAGAGTCATTTCCATCTGCTGTCACAGGGGCCAAATAAACTATTGCACAGTCAAGAATATTGCACAGTTTACATTATTGCACAGTTACATTATTGCACAGTTTACATTATTGCACAGTCAAGAATATTGCACAGTTCCCAGTATTTTGCAGTCAGTTTGGACACACCTTCAATACACAAATGTGTGTCCAGAGAAGATCAATTACTGTTGTTGTTGTTGTTATTGCGTGTACTGCAGTATTGTGTATACTGCAGTATTGTGTGTACTGTGGTGTTGCGTGTACTGTCCACACACACGGGGCCCCTCTAGAGTCATTAAAGTGTGTGTCTACTGTGTGAGTCTAGAGACAAAGAGACTGCTACTGTTCTGTACTGTACTGTTTAACCTGGAAACAAAGTGGAGTGCGGCTCTAGAGTCGCACACAGGGGGCGCTCTAGAGTCTATACAAGTCTGTGTTTGGCCTTTAAGTTGGGTCCATCAAACGCTTGTCTCCGTGGAGATGTTATTGCTTGGTCTGGAATGTTCCACAGTTTGCATTAAACCTTTTTATCTTCATGGAGACCAAACCAGACCAAGTTACAGGTTTAAGTCAAGTTCTGATGTTCTGATGTTTCTCCTCAAAAACACCTGGAGTTGTGTTTGTTTCATTCACATGTTTGAGGAACTCTTTATTATTAGTCTGTCTACATCTCCAAAGCCTCCAAACGCTCTGTTCCACCTTGTGATGTCATCAAGTGGTAGTTTTCAAGTGAACAGCTCCTTTTACCTTTAGTTCAGTCGAGATCGGCAATTCCAGGACTGAAATGATCCAAATGATTCTAGTGAAGGTGTGTGGAGTTTAAAAACACAGTATCTAAAGTACTGTCAATTCACCACTTGTATGTCATTTTATTTTATATTTTTAGACATGAAGCTTGTAGGTGAAAGGGTCCGTACCACAGACACACAGTTGTGCGTCTGTGGTGTTTGTGTGTCTGTTTATTTTTGTTGTGACGACAGTTGAGTATCATGTTGTTAAACCTGTTCAACTGCATCAGTGAAACTGCAAACTTACTACTACTACTACTGCTACTACACATTTTTGTCTTTCCCTCTGTTTTTCTCTCTTCTTCTCTCCTCTCGATCTCCCCACTTTTCTCTCTTTAACTGCTCCCCCCATGTCTCCCTCTCTCCATGCATCTATCTTCTCTCCCTCCCTCCCTCCTTCTCTCCTCTCCTCTCCCTCCTTCTTCTCTCCTCTCCTCTTCCCTCTCTCTTGTGTCTCATGACTCACTGTCGTCCCAAATGTGTCTCTGTTGTTTTTGTTCTGACTCGACTTTGTGGACACTTCCTGTTGGTCCTCATCCAAAACCTACAAACAACAACCTCCTCCTCTCCTCCTCCTCCTCTCTCTCCTCCTCTCCTCTCTCCTCCTCCTCTCCTCTCTCTCCTCCTCCTCTCCTCCTCTCCTCTCTCCTCCTCTCTCCTCTCCTCCTCCTCTCCTCTCACTTCCTTCTCTCCTTTTCCTTTCTCCTCTCACTTCCTCCTCTCTCCTCCTCTCTCCTCCTCTCTCCTCTCCTCCTCCTCAGCTCATGCACAGAGAGAAGAAAAAGGAGGTGAAAAGGAGGGAGAGAGAGAAAGAGTGACTGACTGAAACTGTTGGCTAACGCTAGTGCTAACGCTAGTGCTAACGCTAGTGCTAACGCTAGTGCTAACGCTAGTGCTAACGCTAACACTAGCTTGTGACGGTCCTGTGATCTACAGGGACGTGTTTAACAGGCTCAGATCAGATGTTCAGTTCAGATCAGGCAGGTCTTTGTTTTCAGATTGTGTCAAATAAAACTCAGATTAAAGTCTGAGTAACAGCCTCAGACAGAGCAGTGCCTACAGTTAGCGTCACACCCTCAGAGAATCAGTGAAACTCTGAAACTGAACTCTGAGAGCGATCAGGCTGTGGTGAATCTGCAAAACTGGTGCAGTGCGTTTGTGCGTCTGAGTGTGAAGACGACAACAGGAAGTCAGAAATCACATGATGAAAAATCTGTTTTTTACCTCCGCCAAGGAGGTTATGTTTTTGCCTGAGTCTGTCTGTCTGTCTGTCTGTTTGATAGTTCGCAAGATAACTTAAAAAGTTATGGACGAAATCTTGATGAAATTTTCAGGAAATGTTCCTAATGGTAAATCCAACAGATGATTAAATTTTGGTGATGATCCAGAAGAAATCCTGGATTCTGGATCACTTTGAAAACTGAGCTGCTTGGTGGAGGTCTGCGCTCTGAGTGCTTTTCTAGTTTAATTTTTATTTTTCATTTTATTTTAAATTTTAAATATTCCTCCATTTTCTGATCTGCTCTAATGTCGTTTCCTCGTCACACACCTGGAGTTGTGTTTGTTTCATTCACATGTTTGACACACAAACCTGCAGATTTAACACGAGTTCTTCTCTCAAACTGAAAACACTCTGTTCCACCTTGTGATGTCATCATGTGGTGATACAGGAAGTGCTCCACTGTGTTTTTAAACTCCACACACCTTCACTAGAATCATTTGGATCATTTCAGTCCTGGAATCACCACTCGATGACATCACAAGGTGGACCAGAGCGTTTTGAGGAACGCTTCAGTTTGATCCTGAGCTCATGAAACATCTGCGGATTAAATATGAAACGGGAAATCCACATCTGATTCTGACCCTAATCGTCCTGTGACCTACTTTAACTCTTCTAAAGCCGCACTCTGTAACCTGTCTAACCTGCCTGTCGCCATGGAGACGTTACTGTTTTGTCTGAATGTCCCACAGTGTTTCGTTCATTCACTTAGATGAGTTTTACTGATGAATAAGTCATGTCACGTCACTTGCTCTTTTGCACTGTCAGTTTGCACTGTTGTTCTGATACTTCTGTATATACGAGACTATTTTTATTTTTTTTATTATATATCTTAATCTTTTGCATGTTCTTACTTTATTTTTTAATAGTGATACTTTTACAAAGCAAGTTCCTCGTCTGTGAATTGTGTTCACTGACAATGGCAATAAAAACTTTTCTGATTCTGATTCTGATGAAAAATACTTAAATAAACATTCAGACTTCAGCGTGGGCTCGCCTCTCCACAGATCTGACCTGTGACTCGGCCTGGCGGCGCTGCCTGCTCGTTTCCATGGAGACAGACATGTTTTACTGTTGCACTGTGGAACATTCCATGCGGGCAGAGCAACAAGGGGTTCAGCGAGGACAGAGGAGAGAAGGAGAGGTGGAGGAGCAAGACGGAAAGAGAAAAAGAGGTGGAGGGGAGAGGGAGAAAAAGAAGGAGAGAGACAGAGGCAAGACAGAGAGGGGACACAGAAAGAGGGAGAAAAAGGGGGAGAGGGAGAAAGACAGAGGGAGAGACAGAGAGAGACAGAGGGAGAGACAGAGAGAGACAGAGACGGAGAGAGATGGAGAGAGAGACAGCGGAGAGAGAGAGACAGGCGGAGAGAGAGAGACAGGCGGAGAGAGAGAGACAGGCGGAGAGAGAGAGAGGCGGAGAGAGAGAGACAGACGGAGAGAGAGAGACGGAGAGAGAGAGACGGAGAGAGAGAGACAGACGGAGAGAGAGAGACGGAGAGAGAGAGACGGAGAGAGAGAGACGGAGAGAGAGAGACGGAAGAGAGAGAGACGGAGAGAGAGACGGAGAGACAGACGGAGAGGGAGAGACAGAGAGAGATAGAGTTGTACTGAACACTTCTGTGGCACAGAAACTTCTGACTGAAGCACCAGAACAAAATGAACTAGAGTGAAGAACTACAGAGTCTACAGCAATCATGCAGGGGGAGGGAGGGAGTGAAAACAGGATCGGGAGAAGAGAGAGTGAAGAGAGGGAGAGAGAGAAGGGGAACACATACAGTAGAGCCGTAGCACTCGAGACCGGCCTTGAGGACCGTTTTTTTACGGTCTTGGTCTCGTCTTGGACTCGGTCTTGTCCTCGGACTCGAGGTCTGACACTTGAGCGCGTGCGGTTTGTTGGCAACAGTGTGTCCCCTCGTGTCCCCTCGTGTCCCCTCGTGTCCCCCTCCTGTCCCCTCGTGTCCCCCTCCTGTCCCCTTGTGTCCCCTCGTGTCCCCTCGTGTCCCCTCGTGTCCCCTCGTGTCCCCTCGTGTCCCCTCGTGTCCCCTCATGTCCTCTCCTGTCCCCTCTGGAGCAGGTGTTTGTCTTATAAAAGTCCCAAACGTTTCTGTCTTCATGTGGACGTGGGTTTGGTGCAGAGGCTGAACCTGCAGTGGCGCCCTCTTACCGACGGGTTTGTGGTTCAGTTTCACCGGGTTCAAAGGTCAAATGAACTGCACGTGGTGCAGTAGTTGTTCAGTTGTTGTGCCCTCTGACGGACAGTTTCGTGGTTTGGTTTTGGACGTTTGACTGTGTTTAGTCTTTGTGTTTAGTCTCAGCTGTAGCGCCCTCTCACGGGCAGGTTTGTGGTTTGTTCAGTGGTTGTGTAGTTGTGTTGCTGTTGTAGCGCCCTCTCTCGGGCAGGTTTGTGGTTTGTTCAGTGGTTGTGTTGTGTGGTTGTGTTGTGTAGTTGTGTTGCTGTTGTAGCGCCCTCTCTCGGGCAGGTTTGTGGTTTGTTCAGTGGTTGTGTTGTGTGGTTGTGTTGTGTAGTTGTGTTGCTGTTGTAGCGCCCTCTCTCGGGCAGGTTTGTGGTTTGTTCAGTGGTTGTGTTGTGTGGTTGTGTTGTGTAGTTGTGTTGTTGTTGTAGCGCCCTCTCTCGGGCAGGTTTGTGGTTTGTTTCTCACGGTTCGCTGGTCGATTGGAGCTCATTTTGTTTTTGTTTTGACTCTTTTCTCGGCGCCGGGCGTGTTGTGATTCATAATCTACGTCTGAATCATCACGAGTCAGGGAGCGCTTCACCTGCCACCGACCGGAGGAACCTGTCCTCTGTCCTCTCACCTGTCCTCTCACCTGTCCTGTCTTCTCTCACCTGTCCTCTGTCCTCTCTCACCTGTCCTCTCACCTGTCCCCTTACCTGTCCCCTCACCTGTCCTCTGTCCTCTCACCTCTCCTCTCTCCCGTCTGCCCCTGTCTGCCCCTGTCTCCTCCTGTCTTTCACGTTGTGTCCACACACACTCGTCTCTTGTTTTTGTCTCTTTCACGTCTTTTGTTTGTGAAAAAGTCTTGAATATTTAAACGAGTCTTCGCCCCCTCACCAGAGGTTCCCCGGTCCAAGTCTCGTCTGTTTCACTTTTTCACCTGCGATTGTGTGTCTTTATATCCCCCTGTTCATAGGAATGTAGTACTTTTGTAGTAGTATTTGCAGTAGTATTTATAGTAGTACATGGTAGTGCTAAAGCAGTGGTAGTAACATGTGGTAGTAACATGTGGTAGTAACATGTGGTAGTAACATGTGGTAGTAACATGTGGTAGTAACATGTAGTAGTAGTAGTAGTAGTAGTAGTAGTAGTAGTAGTAGTAGTAGTAGTAGTAGTAGTAGTAGTAGTAGTAGTAGTAGTAGTAGTAGTAGTAGTAGTAGTAGTAGTAGTAGTAGTAGTAGTAGTAGTAGCATTACTGTGTTGTGATTCTGCTGTAACCCAGATCCCTGCACCTTCACACACTGACCCACTTTACACACTTATGGATTTAACCCATTACCTCTCCTCTCCTCTCTCCTCTCTCTCCTCTCCTCTCTCTCTCCTCCTCTCTCTCTCCTCTCCTCTTCTCTCTTGTTTTTGTTTTGCCATCTCCTTTTTCTTTCTCCCTTCCTCTTTCCCTCTTATCACCTCTTTCCTCCCCTCTTTTCCTCCTCCCTCTTTTCCTCCTCCCTCTCTCTCTCTCTCTCTCTCTCTCTCTCTCTCTCTCTCTCTCTCTCTCAAATAAACACAGACAGATTTAAAAGGAAACCTCTAATCTCCTCTCTCTCTCTTCTGTCTTCTCTCTCCTCCCTCCTCCCTCTCTCCTGTCTTCCCTCGTTCTCTCGGTGTGTGGGCTCTCTCCTTCTGTCCTGTCTTCCCTCTCTCCTGTCTTCCCTCTCTTTCCTTCTCTCCTGTCTTCCCTCTCTCTCCCTCTTTCCTCTCTTCCCTTGTTCTCTCGGTGTGTGGGCTCTTTCCCTCTCGCCTGTCATCCCTCCCTCCTCCCTCTCTTCCCTCCTTCTCTCCTTCTTTCCTCTCTTCCCTCTCTTTCCTCGGTGTGGGCTCTCTCCCTCTCTTTTCTCGCCTCTCTGTCTCTCCTCCCTCTCTTCCCTCCTTCTCTCGGTGTGAGCTCTCTCCTCCCTCTCTGTTGTCATCTCTCTCCTCCCTCCCTCGTTCTCTCGGTGTGGGCTCTTCCTCTCTCCCTCTCTTCCTCTCTCCCTCTCTTCCTCTCTCCCTCGCTTCCTCTCTCTCCTCCCTCTCTTCCCTCGTTCTCTCGGTGTGGGCTCTCCCTCTCTCCCTCTCTCTCTCTCCCTCTCCCTCTCTTCCTCTCTTCCCTTGTTCCCTCGTTCTCTCGGTTTAGTTTCTTTGAGCCTCAGGATTTGGTTTGTGGATTTCAGATTCGATTCTGTGTCAAAATGAACCTTTGAATCTTTAGTCCGTCTGAAAGGCGTCGTGTGGTTGAGTTTTACATTTGGATTGTCAGATGCCCTCCCATTCTCTTATTTCCGTCAGATGCCCTCCCGTCCTATTCCTACATTATTTCACTTTTTCTCAAAACTTAATAAAAAACGAGGAGATAAAACTCAGACAAAAGCTCCGTCTTTGCATTATCGGTCAGAAGAGTTAGAAGATGAAATGTAATAAAAATATTTTATGAAATGAAGTCCTTCCTTTGTGAAAACCTCTTCACAGACGGGGACCGGCAGGGACCGGCAGGGACCGACAGGGACAGACAGGGACAGTGACAGTGAGTTCTAATAACACGGTGCATTAGAATAACATTAGAATAACATTAATATACCATATAATATACCATTAATATCCTGGTTTAGTCTTTTAGTTGAGAGAGACAGAGAGAGAGAGACAGAGAGGTAGAGGAGGATGTAATCCTGTGTTCCGTACACAGATAAGGACAGACTCAGGAGAGAATTAAACTGCCCTGAACCTCAGAGGAAGAGCTGGAGGAGACATTAGGGGAATGATGATTATAATAAAATATAATAAGAGGAGACTGTATTTGTTTATTTTGAGTTGATGTTGTATTTTCAAGATTTACATTTTTAATATTCTTTCCTAATATTTTACCTGTTTCTTGTCTTGCAGGCTCCTCCTCGTGCGTCACTGAAGGATGTACCGCTGGACTCTAAGGACTTTTTCCAATCGGACTAAACCTGTATAGGATTCTACCTTCTCCTCCTCCACTCTTTCCTTTTAAAACTTCTGGAATTCCACATTTTTCCTTTGAACGGATCTAAAAACCTTCCATCCTGATTTCGTTGGATTGAAACCCGCGTCTCTCCCTCCCCTCCCCCTCAAACCTCCCCTTCGATCGCCTTAAACATGGCCTCCCACACTCCGATTGCTTTCCGGAAATTCCTATTCCAAATTATGCCTCTTTTCGTATTTTTCTCGCCGTTTTCCTATTCGCAAACTGCTCATTTCAAACGCTTTACTCCTTCTGATCACGGTTTGACGCATTTGGCGATTCACAACAAAACTGGCGAAGTCTACGTGGGCGCGGTCAACTGGATTTACAAACTTTCCAGTAACTTAACAAAGCTGCGAAGTCACATGACGGGGCCGGTGGTTGATAGCGAGAAATGCTACCCTCCGCCAAGTGTCCAACCCTGCCCGCACGAACAAGCGTCAACGCCGAACGTAAACAAACTTTTGCTAATCGACTACTCGCGAAACCGCCTCATCGCGTGCGGAAGTACATCTCAAGGGATCTGCCAGTTCTTGAGACTTGACGATCTGTTCAAACTGGGAGAACCGCACCATCGTAAGGAGCATTATCTCTCCAGCGTTTCCGAATCTGGAACCATGTCCGGCGTCATCATCCCGTTCGCCAACAGCCCGACAAGCAAACTTTTTATAGGAACGCCGATCGATGGGAAGTCCGAGTATTTTCCGACGCTGTCCAGCCGCAAGCTGATGGAAAGCGAGGAAGACGCGGACATGTTTAGCTTCGTTTACCAGGACGAGTTCGTGTCGTCGCAGCTCAAAATTCCGTCAGATACGTTATCGAAATTCCCGGCGTTTGATATTTATTACGTTTACAGTTTCAGCAGCGAACAGTTTGTGTATTATCTCACGTTACAGCTCGACACGCAGCTCACCTCTCCGGACGCGAGCGGGGAGCAGTTTTTCACGTCCAAAATTGTGCGGTTATGCGTAGACGATCCAAAGTTCTATTCGTACGTGGAGTTTCCAATCGGATGTACCAAAGACGGTGTGGAGTACAGACTGGTGCAGGACGCCTATCTGACCAAACCGGGGAAGCAGCTGGCAAACTCGCTCGGAATCTCGGAAAACGAAGATATTCTGTTCACGATTTTTTCTCAGGGTCAGAAAAATCGCGCTAAACCTCCCAAAGAATCGGCCCTGTGCCTGTTTACGCTTCGGAAAATCAAGGAGAAGATTAAAGAGAGGATCCAGTCGTGTTACAAAGGAGAGGGGCGGCTGTCTCTGCCCTGGCTGCTCAACAAAGAACTCGCCTGCATCAACTCGGTAAGAAAAAAGATGAAGATTTGTTTTTGGAAATGTTTTTAAAAGTGTTTGGAGTTGGCAAAAAACCTTAACTCTTTGTCAGATGCCCTCCCATCCTTCTCCTGTATCCCTGTTGTGTTGAAAGCTGCATTGTGTAACTTTTCTGGTTTATGGAGATGTTGTTGCTTTGTCTGGAATGTTCCACAGTATCGCATTAAACCTTTCTATCTCCACGGAGACCAAACCAGACCAAGTTCCAGGTCAGATCTGTGGAGAGGCGACCCCGCTCACAGTCAGAATGTTTGTTTTTCTAGGTATTTTTGAGCTCTAAAACCACCTGTGATTGAATAAATGTAAAGTAGAGCTGTTTAATGTCACACTGTCGAACATTCCAGGCAGAGCAATCCATAGAAACAACCAGGTGAAGGACCCCAACCAGAAAAGTTACACACTGCAGCTTTACAACTTTTGGTTTTGAAAATGGTGTCTAAAGTGTAGAGTTGGCAAAAAATGTTGTCAGATGCCCTCCCATCCTTCTCTATCCCTGTAGTGTTTAACTGAGATGAGGGCAGGTCAAACGTGGAATTAAAGCCCTACTGTGTAACTTTTTAGGCAGAATATAAATGCATGATAGTTTTATTGCGCTGAAAAACTTAGAAAAACGTCCTTCTGTGAGCGGGCTCGGATCTCCATAGACCTGACTCCTCCTGCTGCTTGTTTCCATGGAAATGTTGTTCCTTTGGCTGTAATATTCCACAGTATTGCATAAAGCCCATCTATATCCATGGAGAATGTTCCACAGTCTAGCTTTAACTTTCTGTTTTCATGGAATCTGCAGATGTTGTGGTGTGTCAGATGCCCTCCCAGATGTTGTGGTGTTTTTGGATAAATGTAGCGGGAGAATGAAGCTCGTCACTGACACAAATGATCAGAGAAAAAAAAAAACATTTGTGGATCTGACTTTTGGAGATTTGATAATAGTGATGTCATTCCTGCATGTTTGAGTCATCTAGTGATCTCTCCTGGGCCCTATTCAAACCCTCCTTATGATTAGCAGTAGGATTTTTTTGGAGCCGATATGATACCGATAAAATGGACTTTGGAGCTGCCGATATAACGGCCGATATATTTAGTGATGTAAAAATTCACTGTGAATCTTCAGCTGATTCTAAAAGGTTTGGCTCTAATAGATTTTAATTTTGGTTTGTTTAGGTGACATTTATTCTGTTATTCTGCCTCTTTACGTCATATTTAAAAACCGTAGACGGCAATGGCATTTTTGTATGACATTTTAACCAGTAAACAAAATAAACTACTGCTTAGATTTTAGCTGTTATCGTAAATGCAATGCACACGGGCGCCGCTCACACGGGCGCCGCTCACACGGGCGCCGCTCACACGGGCGCCGCTCACACGGGCGCCGCTCACACGGGCGCCGCTCACACGGGCGCCGCTCACATCACAAGGCTTCACTAATAAGTGTCCTTTAAATCCTGAGTCAAAACCATCGTCCATAAAAAGAATATAACCCAGTGTGTGTCCTCTGTGTGTGGGACAGTCCTCTGTGGGACAGTCCTCTGTCTGTGGGACGGTCCTCTGTGGGGACGGTCCTCTGTCTGTGGGACGGTCCTCTGTGGGACGGTCCTCTGTGGGACGGTCCTCTGTGGGACGGTCCTCTGTGGGGACGGTCCTCTGTCTGTGGGGACGGTCCTCTGTCTGTGGGACGGTCCTCTGTCTGTGGGACGGTCCTCTGTCTGTGGGGACAGTCCTCTGTCTGTGGGGACAGTCCTCTGTCTGTGGGACAGTCCTCTGTTTGTGGGACAGTCCTCTGTCTGTGGGACGGTCCTCTGTGGGACAGTCCTCTGTCTGTGGGACGGTCCTCTGTGGGGACAGTCCTCTGTCTGTGGGACGGTCCTCTTCTTACCGGACTTTGAACATGTGAATCTGTTGCTTTGGGTGAAAACAGTGTTTTGAAAACCATAAAAAGGATCATGGAGATCCAAGTATGTGATGTTACAGTTAATACCCCAGAGGATTAAAATCCACCTCTTTAATGCCCCACAGAAGTATAATACTCCCTATAATACTCCCCTCTTTCTGTCTCTTTACGTCTGTGGAGTTTGGCTCTCGTTAAATCCTTGTTCTCGTTTGTCAGTCAGAGCTGGTGCAGAGGCCCTCAGCCGTCACTCCATGATGATGTAACGGCCTCTCGGACGCTCTGATTGGCCGACCCGCGACAGCAGCGGAGCCTGGGGGTCGTTCGGGGTTAATGGAGCCCAGCCCCGCCCACCCCTGATCCCTGAACTTTGACCCCGGCACTGCAGTCATGTGACCTCAGATGATTCGCCCTTAGCAACCATCAGAAGTGAAGGCGTCAGTGAGATCAGACGAGATTAGTTTACAGAGATTTGTCAATAATTATAAATAAAAAATAAATACAAAAAATAAAAAATAATTAAAAAACAGAAAAAAATTAAACAAATAATAAATAAAAAATAATAATAATTTTGTATACTCCATAGTTTAAACTGAGCTGGAGAGGTCAAAATTCTCTACAAATGGAATTTTCAGTTTAAAGGGAGTTCTTCTCAAACTGAAAACACCTTGTGATGTGGTGATACAGGAAGTGCTCCACTGTGTTTTTAAACTCCACACACCTTCACTAGAATCATTTGGATCATTTCAATCTCTACTGAACTAAAGGTAAAAGGAGCTGTTCACTTGAAAACTACCACTTGATGACATCACAAGGTGGAACAGAGTATTGATACAGTATTGACTATTATCAAAACTAATCCAATCCAATCCACTTTATTTCTGTAGCACATTTCATAAACAAAACAGTTTCCAAAGCGCTGCACAATCCAGATAAAACATGTCCAATAGAAATATAAAATAAAGCTCCATTTAACTCCACTAGTCCAGACAATAAAAAAGACAATAAAACTATAGTCAAATCACATAAAATCAAGAATATCAATAAATAATAAAAATAAAAGACAAATAAAATACACAGGGGACCACACTAGATCCTCATTTTTCACAGGTATCGATGCTAAAAACGTCCCATTGACAGAAGTGCATCTTTCCTGAATGTGTTTAGACCTGGTTTAGACCTGGTTTAGACCTGGTTTAGACCTGGTTTAGACCTGGTCTTATGTCTGTTACACAGACATAAGACCATGTGGTAATATAAAAGAAAGTTCTGCCATTTACAGTGGAAAACCGGGGTATATTGTCTAAAGAAAGCGTTTTTATTGTCATCCTGGTATCTGTATCAGTATCGGTATCGAGTATCGAGTGTTCCTGAGAGGCGGTTCCTTCTGTTCTGTCCTCCCTCTCTCCTCTTGTCCTTCTTCATTGTGTCTGTTCTTCTGAAAGTGTCTGAGAAAAGCAGAGGAGTGCAGATCTTTGGACAGGTCCTTCAGATGACGGATGAGCCGCTTCCTCGGCTCCTCTGGGTTTTTTCACCGTCTCCGTGGAAACCGTTCAAACTAAACCGATTCTCCGTCCGCACTTCGAGGTCCCGGGATGAAAAGATCCGGGTGATTCTAGTGAAGGTGTGTGGAGTTTAAGTGAGTGTGGGTTTTGTGATGAAGTGCGTTGCTCATTGACACAGTGGCTCCTCACAAATGGAGAGCGAGACACATTCCTTCAATCTCTCCATCTCTCCATCCATCATTTCCATCCATCATTTTCAATATGTCACTTTTCTTTTCTCTACGGCCTGTGCCCCTGCTGTTCAGAGGAGAGAGGGAAGAGAGGAGGGAAGAGAGGAGGGGAGGGAAGAGGCGAGGGAAGAGGGGAGAGAAGAGGGGAGGGAAGAGGGGAGGGAAGAGGGGAGGGAAGAGAGGAGGGAAGAGAGGAGGGAAGAGAGGAGGGAAGAGAGGAGGGAAGAGAGGAGGGGAGGGAAGAGGCGAGGGAAGAGGGGAGAGAAGAGGGGAGGGAAGAGGGGAGGGAAGAGGGGAGGGAAGAGGGGAGGGAAGAGGGGAGGGAAGAGAGGAGGGAAGAGAGGAGGGAAGAGGGGAGGGAAGAGGGGAGGGAAGAGAAGAGGGGAGGGAAGAGGGGAGGGAAGAGAGGAGGGAAGAGAGGAGGGAAGAGAAGAGGGGAGGGAAGAGAAGAGGGGAGGGAAGAGAAGAGGGGAGGGAAGAGAAGAGGGGAGGGAAGAGGGGAGGGAAGAGAGGAGGGAAGAGAGAGGGAGGGAGGAGAGAGGAGGGAGAGAGGGAAGCGGGGAGGGAGGAGAGAGGAGGGAGGAGAGGAGGGAGTAGAGAGGGGGAGGGAGGAGAGGAGGGAGTAGAGAGGGAGAGAGAGGGAAGAGGAGGGAAGAGAGGAGGGAAGAGGAGGGAAGAGGAGGGAAGAGCGGAGAGAGCGGAGAGAAGAGGAGGGAAGAGCGGAGAGAAGAGAGGAGGGAAGAGGGGAGGGAAGAGAGGAGGGAGAGAGAGAGAGGGAGGAGAGGAGGGAGAGAGAGGGAGGAGAGGAGGGAGGAGGGGGAGAGAGAGGAGGGAAGAGGGGAGGGAGGAGAGGAGGGAGCGAGAGAGAGAGAGAGAGGGCAAGAGGAGGGAGGAGAGGAGGGAGAGAGAGAGAGGGAGGAGGGAGAGAGGAGGGAAGAGGGGAGGGAGGGGAGGAGAGGAGGGAGAGAGAGGGAAGAGAGAGGGAAGAGGGGAGAGGAGGGAGGGAGGAGGGAGGAGAGGAGGGAGGAGAGGAGGGAAGAGAGGAGGGAGGAGAGGAGGGAAGAGAGGAGGGAGGAGAGGAGGGAGGAGAGAAGAGGAGGTAGGTAGAGAGGAAGGATTCGAGAGAGGGGGGAGAGGATGGAGAGAAGAAAGGATTTAGAAGAGAGGAGGGAGGAGGGGTATTGACAGTTTTACAATGGAACAATTGAAAAAAAAAAAAGAAGTGTTGAACTATTGTAGAGAGTGATTGATCGTAGGTCAGATGCCCTCCCTCTGTTTCCAAACTAAGGAACAGACTCGATACTTGATACTCGATATTCGATACTAGATAGCGATTCTGATCCTACGATGAAAATAAACTTCTTTAGACAAATGTTCCTCACCACCAGAGGACAATTTATTAGGTACAGCTGGAGTCGTGTGAAGAACATCAGGGCAGAGGACGAAGACCTGGGTTAGACCTGGTCTGGACCTGGTTGGGTTCTGGTTTGGTCTTGGTTTGATCAGTCCTGGTTTGGTCCTGGTTTAGTTCTGGTTTTAGTCAAATTCCTCCAGGATAAAAAAAAAAAAAAAAGTTGTAATATGGAGTTTTCAGTATCTCTGAAATACTGTAAACATAAAAGTACTTCTTATACTGCAGTACTGCTTCTTTTATCTCTGGTTTTGTGTCAAACGTCTCACTCAGCACTTCACACTCCAATCAATACACAATTACCAACGCGATTAGCCTCATTAAAGTCACTGCGGGACTTTGGCCTCATTAAAGCCACACTGCGGGACTTTAGCCTCATTAAAGCCACACTGCGGGGTTTTACAGAGCCGTTCTGAGCCAAACTGTCCCTCGTGAGCAGAGGAAGGGCAAAAACTACAAGAGGAGGAATTAACAGCGCGTCCACCGGGGGCAGCGTGGGCCAAAAACACGGATTAGGAGCAAACTGAAACTGAAACTGAAACTGAATCTGAATTTGAAACGTGCTAATGTAGGAAAAAAGGGTCATACGAGCCACAAAACGGCTTAAAGGCCCATGTTGCACTATTTTCTGATCTGGAATCGCCAAACTCGACTAAACTAAAGGTAAAAGGAGCTGTGAACTACCACTTGATGACATCACAAGGTGGAACAGAGCGTTTGGAGCTTTGGTTTAGTCCTGGTTTAGTTCTGGTTTGGTCTTGGTTTAATCAGTCCTGGTGTAGTCCTGGTCTAGTCCTGGTTTAGTTCTGGTCTAGTTCTGGTCTAGTCCTTGTTTAGTTCTGGTCTAGTTCTGGTCTAGTCCTTGTTTAGTTCTGGTCTAGTTCTGGTCTAGTCCTTGTTTAGTTCTGGTCTAGTTCTGGTCTAGTCCTGGTTTAGTCACCATAGACGTACACGTAGAACACCCCCAGCACGAAGCAAAGAATCGTGAAGGTCAGAGTTATATTTGGACTGAATACAAACTTTAGTGCGAATGTTCAACAGTGTGGCAGTGTGTCAGATGCCCTCCCCGTGTGTCAGATGCCCTCCCTGTGTGTCAGATGCCCTCCCCGTGTGTCAGATGCCCTCCCCGTGTGTCAGATGCCCTCCCCGTGTGTCAGATACTGTAGTTTAGATTCTATAAACATGTTCTGAAATACAAAGGAATCTTCTTCTCTCCACCTCCTCTTTCCCTCTCTCCTCCACCTCCTCCTCTCTCCTTCACCCTTTCTCCTCTCTCACTCTCCTCCAGCTCCTCTCTCCTCCCTCTCTATCTCCTCCCTCTCTATCTCCTCCCTCTCTCTCTCCTCCCTCTCTGCTTTCTCTCTCTGTCCTCTCTCTCTCCTCCCTCTCTGTCCTCTCTCTCTCCTCCCTCTCTGTCCTCTCCTCTTTCCTCTCCTCTTTCCTCTCCTCTTTCCTCTCCTCTTTTGCGTTTGTGTGGTCCACATTTCGCTGACTCTCTGGGAGGCGTCTCTGTGTCACTGCCAAAATCCTCCAGGTTTTCCGTCTGAGTTCAAATTACCGACGTTTAGAAACTTCCTACGCAGATGTGAAGAAGAAGAGAGAGGAGAGGAAGAGAGGGAGGGTCAGAGGAAGAGAGGAGGAGAGGGAGGGTCGGAGGAGGAGAGGCAGGGTCAGTGGAGGAGAGGAGAGAGAAGCGAAGGAGGAGGACAGCAGAGATAGTCGGAGAAGGAGAGGAGGGAAGAAGAGAGGAAAGGAGAGAAGGAAGAAAAGACTAGGAGGAGGAAGAGAAGAGGAGGAGGGGAGGGTCAGAGGAGAGGAGGAAGAGAGGAAGGGGAGAGGAGAGGAGAGGAAGAGAGAAGGAAGAGACTAGGAGGAGGAAGAGAGAAGCAGAGGAACCAAGGACTAGACCGGGGACTAGACCGGGGACTGGACCAGGACTAGACCAGGACCAGACCAGGACCAGGACCAGGACTAGACCACATTATTTTGCACTGGGTGAGGAGGTTCAAACTCCTCCTTAATCCTCAGAGCTCCTCAGAGACATCTCCACATGCTCCAGACGCCCGATGAGGATTCTGGGTAATTTATGACCTCCCGTCTCCTCCCAGAATTCCTCTCTCCTCGTTTGGATTCCTTCAGAAAGAATACATTACATTACTGTATTGCCGTGTATATTTGGATTTGACGGGCAGAGGCTCAGCTTTAAAGATTCCGCCCGTTAACCAGCAGATTTGGGGTTCAGTTCCAGCTTTGACCTGCTGCACTGTTTCTGTGTCCTTGAGCAAGACACACACTTCACCAACGTCAGAGTTTTAGATTTTGTATTTTATGTTTTCAAATCCAGTTCCACGTCACACCGTCCGGGAGCATTCATGTCTGAAATCCGGACATTAAAGCTGCATTGTGTAACTTTTCTGGTGGAGGGTGAACCTTTCTATCTCCACGGAGACCAAACCAGACCGAGTTCCAGGTCAGATCTGTGGAGAGGCGACCCCTTTTTACTCTACTGCTCCCTACAAGAGCTGACATATTTTTTTTTTACCCAAAATTCTCTTTATTTTTGACTCCGCCTCCTTTAAACCACCTGTAATTTTACTTTTCCTGTTTTTCACGCCAACACAAACCTTTTAGTGTCACTTTCCCCCCCGGAGCGCGTTGCCGTGACGACGCCCCGCTCGCCCTCTCCGGATGAATGTGTCTTTTCTCCGTTTCCCGCGACGACATTACCCATAATCCATCACTCTCCGACGCGCTGCGCGAGTCCGAACAGGCCCCGGTGTGTTCAGAGCCGGGACCCGTGTTTTCTGAGCTGTTCTGATGCCGTTTCCTCGTCACAAACACACCGGAAACTGAAAACGCTCTGTTCCACCTTGTGATGTCATCGTGTGGTCAATACAGGAAGTGCTCCACTGTGTTTTTAAACTCCACACACCTTCACTGGAATCATTTGGATCATGTCAGACCTGAACTTTTCTGGTGGAGGGTCCGTCGAACGCTTTTCTCTGTGGAAATGTTTCACAGTGAGGCATTAAACCTTTCAATCTCCACGGAGACCAAACCAGACCGAGTTCCGGGTCAGATCTGTGGAGAGGCGACCCCGCTCACAGTCAGAATGTTTGTTTTTCTAGGTATTTTTGAGCTCTAAAACCACCTGTGATTGAATAAATGTAAAGTAAAGCTGTTTAATGTCACACTGTGGAACATTCCAGGTAGCGCAATGGCATATCCATAGAAACAAGCAGGTGAAAAGTTACACAGTGCAGCTTTAAGTACAGTAATTTGTGAAAGAGCAGTTGTGACAGAGGATTGTGTTGAAGAGTGCGTCCTGTGGGTCCTTTATGTTTGTTTAAACTCAGACTCAGGAAGTGGTTCAGGACCCGAGTCAGACCTGGTTCAGACCTGGTTCAGACCTGGTTCAGTCCTGGTTTAGTCCTGGTTTAGTCCTGGTTTAGTCCTGGTTTAGTCCTGGTCACACAAACTGACCCACTGAGGTTTAAATCATGTTCTGATGTTCTGATGTTGTTCCTCAAAAACAGACCTGGAGTTGTGTTTGTTTCATTCACATGTTTGAGGAACTCTTTATTATTAGTCTGTCTACATCTCCAAAGCTCCAAACGCTCTGTTCCACCTTGTGATGTCATCAAGTGGTAGTGTTCAAGTGAACAGCTCCTTTTACCTTTAGTTCAGTAGAGATCGAAAGTTCCAGGACTGAAATGATCCAAATCATGAAGTGGAACAGAGTTTTCAGTCTGAGAGAAGAACTCAGTTTAAATTTACAGGGATTGTGTGTCAAACTTGTGTGAAAGAAACAGGAAAAACTCACTGGAAAACTTCACACAAATCTGTGTCAAAATCACTACATTTGAAGCTTTATTAAACCTGAAAATTTGCACAAAAAACTTCAACTTTTTAATAATAATAATAATAATAAATTTTATTTATAACGCACTTTACATTTGTTCAACAAATCTCAAAGTGCTACAGCAACTCTTCATGCACATTTTTAAACGTGTACTTTAATACTTTTGCTTAAAGGTGCACTGCCTAGCTTTTTCTTGTCAGATTTGTGCGTCAGAGTGTGCGTATAACTTTATTTCAGTTGTGTTGTATTTTGTTTGCAGACTTTGTTGTTATCTGTATATAATTGTGCGCTCACTTGGGGCAGAAAACTATAATTCTGTGTGATAATGTGGTTTTGAGGATCTGGCAACACTGTTCAGGACAAAGCAAAAAGTTCCACAGTGCAGCTTTAACTTTGAGCTTTTAACTTTTGTCAGTGCGGAGGGACTTTAAGGTTTTACCCACGTGCCTTTGAGCAGCGTCTGTGTTTGTGTCCACATGTGTTCAGAGCCACAGGAATGAGGCGTTTTATGAGGAACCAGTGAGAGGCCAAGTCCCTGTTTAGACCTGGTTTAGTCCTGATATAGACCTGGTTTAGACCTGATATAGACCTGATATAGACCTGGTTTAGTCCTGGTTTAGTCCTGGTTTAGTCCTGGTTTAGTCCTGGTTTAGTCCTGGTGGTTTAGACTTGGTTTAGTCCTGGTTCAGTCCTGGTTTAGTCTTGGTTTAGTCCTGGTTTAGTCCTGGTGGTTTAGTCCTGGTTTAGTCCTGGTTTAGTCCTGGTGGTTTAGTCCTGGTTTAGTCCTGGTTTAGTCCTGGTGGCCATGTTACTGTAATATATTTCGATGTGAACACAAACCCCTAAACCGCTTTTGTATTACCACTTTTTTTACTCAGAATAAAAAAGTGGTAATACAAAAAGTGCTCCACTGTGTTTTTAAACTCCACACAGTTCCTCCTCCACAGTTTTGCATGACACAGGACCTTCAAGAGAGAAAAAACAAAAAAAATCTGGGGATGGGGGTATTTTTTTATTATTTTTTGGATGCAGTGAAATAAAGGTGTGGTGTCCTCTCAGTGAGTCGTGAAATCCTCGTTTGAATGGTCCGGGGTAGAAAAGGAGGAGCAAGTTTCATCTGGAGTTTTTGAAATAAAAACGCTTCAACTTCCATCTCAGTTTTTTGAAGGAGCTAGATAAGGCCGGACTAACAGCGCTCAGGGCAGGAGAACGTCCAGCTGCAGAACCATAGGATTAAAATGAGCTCTGGATGGAAGTGAAACATCTTGATTTCAAAAGTGTCCAGATGATCTGACCTTTGACCCCTCTCTACCAAACGAGCGACTCCTCTAAAAGGACACCAGGGCCGCTGTCTAAGAGGCCCTGTTCTTGGGCTTGTCCCACTGTGGAAAGAACCGTGCCAGTCCAGTTCTGGGCCGGTTCCTGAAGGCGTTGAGGCGACTGTTGAGATGTTTCGCTGCGTCCTTCTGGAATTCTGTGGGCTCTGGTCCCAAAGCCATCGCCAGGAGCTTGGAGGCAGAGCCGTGGTCGTGGATCAGGTCCCTGGCTCCGGCTTTGCCCAGCTTCTTGATGTTCTTCGGTGTGAGATGAACTCCGTCTGGGACTTTGAACTGGTCCAGAGCCTTCTCCAGAGTCTGCACTACTGCGTCATGATGGCACCTCATTTTGGACGGCAGCTTTTGGAGTAGCTTTTTTACCAGAGCGTGGATCACAAGACTCTCCACTGACCCCAGGGTCTGAGAGTCCTGAGGAGCAGCAGAAGGCTCTGGAGCCGAGGCTGGTTCTTCTGTGTGCAGCTTCTCACACTCTTCATCTGCTCTAATGCCCTCTGCATTTTGGAGGTGTATCTGGACCTCTGTTAGGCTCTGTGTGTCCTCTGATGTCTCTTGGAGGTGTGTGTCCTCTGAGGTCTCGTGGAGGTTTGTGTCCTCTGAGGTCTCGTGGAGGTTTGTGTCCTCTGAGGTCTCTTGGAGGTTTGTGTCCTCTGAGGTCTCTTGGAGGTGTGTGTCCTCTGAGGTCTCTTGGAGGTGTGTGTCCTCTGAGGTCTCGTGGAGGTTTGTGTCCTCTGAGGTCTCTTGGAGGTTTGTGTCCTCTGAGGTCTCTTGGAGGTGTGTGTCCTCTGAGGTCTCTTGGAGGTGTGTGTCCTCTGAGGTCTCTTGGAGGTGTGTGTCCTCTGAGGTCTCTTGGAGGTGTGTGTCCTCTGGTGTCTCTTGTAGGTGGGACACAGGTGGACTGTTGTCTGGCTCGGAGCTGCTGTTGAGCTGCTCTTCACTCTGGTCATTCTCTGGAGATTCTTCAAACATCTCATCCAGATATGGGACCTCCTGTGGGACAGAATCAGGACTTTGTGGTTTTAGTCCAGTTTCTTCTGACATCATGTTCTGCTCTTCAGAAGGTCCAACTGTCTCTGAAGCTCTGGTCTCTGGAGCTTCAGTGGATTCTGGAGCTGAGTGAAGATCTTCTGTCGTTATGTTCATTTCTATATTTTCTTCACTGCAGTTTTCAGATTTTTGTGTCTCCGTTGGACTTTTGGGCTCCTCTTGTTCTGCACCTTCATTGTCAATCCAACTTCCATCTTCTACCTCCAGCTCCTCCTCAGAAGAACCGAGTGTCTCTAGAACTGAGGCTGGTTCCTCCATTTGGATGTTTTCACCCAGAGCCCCTTCATCCTGTGTCTTCACTGAACAGCTGGGCTCCTCTGGGTTTGGACTTTCTTCATCCTCTGGAGTCTCTGTTTGGTCCTGGGTCTCAGTTGGAGTTTCCACTGGACTTTTGTGGATCTCTGTGGTCTCACCCAGAGTTTGGTGTCCCCCAGAGCTGTGGTTTGAAACAGGCTCAGGGTTTACACACAACTTCAGAGGAGAGGAAAGAACCTCCTTCACGAATGCACAAAGTGTTTCTGGAATATGTTTCTCAATAATATTCCATTGTTCTTCCAGTCCACTTTGAGCTGAGGTGTCATTGTTCTGCTCCTCTTCAGCAGGTTCCTGAGAGCTGTGGCTCTCCTCTGATGTCTCCTCTGAAACATCATCATGGCCTGAGTTGTTCAGAGGCTCCTCTTGGGTCTTCTGGTCTGTCTCAGAGTGTTCTCCTGACGTCTGTGAGCCCTCTTCCGTCACTGGAGCTGTTTGGGGACACTGGTCTTCTGACGGCTCCAGTGAGGTGGATTCTTTAGGACTCTTCTGGTCAGGTTTCTCCTGGAGCAGGTCGTTCTCTGGGACAGTGAAGCCCATCATGAGGAGTAGAGCAGTGGATGCACTCCTCTTGGCCTCCCTCTTTGAGCGTCCGGACCCAGAGGTGGTGAATTGGTCCAGGGTCACTTCCACAGTGAACACCCAGCTGCCACTCACCAGCTTCCCACTCACCACGCGGTACTCAGGGACCTTCTCTCTGCGCAACATCTGCATCTCGGAGAGGCGCGTGCTGGGGTCCTTCTCCAGACGGAAGTCCGGAGGGAAGTGAGCAGGTGAAGCTCTGCTCTGTTGGTCTGAAGCTCTTTGGTTTGGAGTCTCCAGAGCATTTTCTGTGGTGTGAGGAGCAGGTGAGGGGTGAGGAGCAGGTGAGGGGTGAGGAGCAGGTGAGGGGTGAGGAGCAGGTGAGGGGTGAGGAGCAGGTGGAAGCAGCTCCTCCTCTGGGACCGTGTAGCCCATCTTGTGGAGCAGATCTGCGGCTGCTCTCCTCCTGGCCTCCTTCTTGGAGCCTCCTTTGCCCACCGCAGTGAGCTGGTCCAGGGACACCTCCATGGAGAAGGTCCAGTGGGCGCCTGTCACCGTGCCCTCCAGCAGGCGGTACTTGGCGGGCGGGAGTTTGCGCGCCATGAGCAGCTCAGACAGGCGGGTGCAGGGGTCTTTGCCCAGACCGAAGTCTGGACGGTCGTGGGGCGGAAGGTTAGTGTGGGCGTTGGCGTAGCTGCTGCTGGCGTAGCCGTTGTTTGTGTAGCCGTTGTTTGCGTAGCTGCTGTTGGCGTAGCCGTTGCTGGCGTAGCCGTTGCTGGCGTACCCGTTGTTGGCGTAGCTGTTGCTGTTGTACCCGTTGTTGGCGTAGCCGTTGTTGGCGTACCCGTTGTTGGCATAGCCGTTGCTGGCATAGCCCTGGTGCCACTGGTGTGTCTCGAGTAGCTTTAGGACCATGGCACAGGCCCTGGTCTTGGTCTCTCTTCTGTTGGGACCTCGTGTTTCAGCGCTGAAGGTCCCGACTGAAGCTCTGACGATGTAGACGGGGCGGGGGTGCGGCGCCGTGGTGGACTCCGTGAAGTCCACGGGCAGACCCAGACTCTGTGCCAGGCTGTACAGCCGTTTGATGGTGGGCATGTAGCTGTGGGCGTCCATGTTGGAGCTGTGTGCGAACAGTGGAGTCGACAGTCAAGTGTTTCTGAAGTGTCTCGTTCTGAGGTTTGGTTCAGACTGAAGACGTCTGAGCTGAGTTCACTCACAGGAAACACAACGGAACTCTGTGATCTGACACGTGATGTCACGTCTCCACGGCGACCGCAGTTCTGGGCAGGTTTAGAATATGCAAAACGGACGTTTAAATAAAAACAAACAGACAATTATTTAAAACACATCAGATATACTGTATATGTACATAAAATGTGCCGTAATGAAAATAAAACACCAAAACTTTTGTGAAGAATGTTGTGAGTTTAACCCCTGACCCCTGACGCTCAGTGGGCGGGGCCTGGGCAGGACTTGGATGGGAGACCACAGTGGAGCAGTGGCTCTAGTGCAAACTGTTGTTGTGTCCTTAAGCAAGACACTTCACCCACATTGTCTAGTGTGATGTGGTGTGTGTGAGTTTTAGTGTGAGGGACCAATGGTGCAGACTGGCAGCCTCACTTCCATCAATCTGCCCCAGGGCAGCTGTGACTATAGAAATCATCTTAAAGAGCATTGCATTCCTGGTTTAGTCCTGGTTTAGTCCTGGTTTAGTCCTGGTTCAGTCCTGGTTTAGACCTGGTTTAGTCCTGGTTTAGACCTGATTTAGACCTGCCTTAGACCTGGTTTAGTCCTGATATAGTCCTGGTTTAGTCCTGGTTTTCTTTCAGTCTCAGGTTCGTGTTGTTTCGCTTTTGGTGTCGGAAATAAACTTTGAGCTGTTTATTTTACTAAACAAGTCCAAACATGTCCTGTCTGCAGAAAGAAATGTCCCCACAGAGTCCTGGTTTAGTCCCTGGTTCAATCCCTGGTTTAGTCCCTGGTTCAGTCCTGGTTTAGTCCTAGTTCAGTCCCTGGTTCAGTCCCGGTTTAGTCCTGGTTCAGACCTGGTTTAGTCCTGGTTTAGTCCTGGTTCAGTCCTGGTTTAGTCCTGGTTCAGTCCTGGTTTAGTCCCAGTTTAGTCCTGGTTCAGTCCTTGTTTAGTCCTGGTTCAGTTCTTCTCTGGTGTCTCTGTCTCGCTTGTGGCGTCGGAAATAAACACTGTTGAGTTGAGCCATTTATTATCATCCTGAACAAGTCCAAACACGCCCAGCCTGCTCCAGCCTGCTCCTGCCTGCTCCTTCCTGCTCCTCTCTGCCTCTGTCTGTTCCTGCCTGCCCCTGCCTGCCCCTGCCTGCTCCTGCCTGCTCCTGCCTGCTCCTTCCTGCTCCTCTCTGCCTCTGTCTGTTCCTGCCTGCTCCTGCCTGCTCCAGCCTGCTCCAGCCTGCTCCTGCCTGCTCCTGCCTGCTCCTCTCTGCCTCTGTCTGCCCCTGCCTGCTCCACTCTGCTCCTCTCTGCTCCTGCCTGCTCCAGCCTGCTCCTCTCTGCTCCTCTCTGCTCCTGCCTGCTCCTCTCCGCTCCTCTCTGCTCCTCTCTGCCCCTGCCTGCCCCTGCCTGCTCCACTCTGCTCCTCTCTGCTCCTCTCTGCTCCTCTCTGCTCCTCTCTGCCCCTGCCTGCTCCACTCTGCCTCTGTCTGCTCCTGCCTGCTCCTGCCTGCTCCTGTCTTCTGAGTTTGCATGTTCTCCCTGTTTCATGCACCACAGGTCAAACCCTCCAGCTCGAGTCCGGACCAAGAACCAGACCCAGATCTGGAGCTGAGACTGTGAAGGGCGGGTCAAATGAACGATACTCTGCAGATTTAAAAGAGAAGAGAGGGAAGGATGGAGGGAATGAGTGATAGAAAGAGGGGGAGGAAAGAGGAGGGAAGGAGGCAACAGAAGAGGGAGAGAGAAAGAGAGGGGGAAGGAAGAGAGTCAGAGTCCTGTTTATCGAGGAGACGAACTGCAGATTGTAAAGAGAAGAGAGGGAGAGATGGATGTAAAGAAAAGAGAAAGGGAGAGTGGGAAAAAGAGGAAGTGGGGGGATGATAGAGGGAGAGAGAGGGAGTAAGAGAGGAAGGGAGAGAGTGTAGGAATCCTGGTTATCAATGAGATGAGGTGTACAAAGAGAGGGACGGAGAGATGGAGGTAAAGAACAGAGAAATGAGAAGAAAAGACAAGGGAGGGAGAGAGAGGCAACGAAAGAGGTAGAGAAAGAGTAAAGGAGAAGAAGTAGAAGAAAGGGAGAGGGAGGGAGCCAGAGAGTCAAGTGTACGTCTGTCATGAGACGAGCTGCAGGCAGAATGTACAGAGAAGAGAGGGAGAGAGAAAGGAAGAGGGGAAGAGAGGAGAGGAGGAGAGAGCGTTAGGCGATGAAAGTGAGAGCGGAGGGAGAGAGTGAAGAAGAGAGAAAGGGGAGAGTCCGTGTAGGAATCCTGTTTATCAGATTGTACAGAGAAGAGAGGGAGAGGGAAAGAAAGGGGGAGAAGATAGAAAGAAAGAGAGGGAAGAGAGAGGTAGGCATTGAAAGAGAGAGAGGGATGAGAGCGGAGGGAGAGAGTGAAGAGAGAGAAAGGGAAGAATCGTGTTGCAGTTCTGTTATCACTGAGTGGAGCTGTTCAGAGGACGGAGAGAAAAAAAAGAGGAAGGTGGGAGGAGAAAGAGAAAGGAGGGAGAAAGGGTGGCAACGAAAGGGGGAGAGAAAGAAAGAGCAAGAGGTAAGGAGGAGAAAGGGAGAAAGAGGAGGGAGAGTCGGTGTAGGAATCCTGTTTATCAATGAGACAAGCTGCAGGCGGATTGTACAGAGAAGAGAGAGAGAGAGAGAGAGAGAGAAAGAAAGGGGGAGAAGATGGAGAGAAAGAGAGGGAAGAGAGAGAGAGACAATGAAACAGAGAGAGGGATGAGAGCGGAGAGAGAGAGTGAAGCAGAAGAAGAGAGAGAGGGTAGAATCGTGTTGCAGTTCTGTTATCAATGAGTGGAGCTGCAGGATGGAGAGAAGGAAGGAAGGAGAGAGGGAGGTAAAGAAAAGAGGAAGGCGGGGAGAGGAGGGAGAGAGGGAGAGAAAGAGCAAGGGGGAAGGAGGAGAAACGGAAAGATGGAAAGAGGAGAGAGGGAGAGAGAGACCATGTAGGAATCCTGTTTTATCGAGACGAGCTGCAGGCGGATTGAACGGAGGAAAGAAAGAAAGGTGGAGGGAGGACGAGAGAGAGATGGAGGGAGAGAGGTGTTTCTTTCTCTGGATCGATGGGATGATGTAGTGATAAGACCTGGATTTGCCCCGTTCACACAGGCTCAGGTGTACGGCCCTGGTCAGTGTTTCAGATCCATAGATTAAACACAGACACAGGGAGAACATGCAAACTCCTCAGAGACCCCAGAATGTTCTAGAAATCAAACTTTGATTTTGATGCGTATTTTTTGTACGTTGAACTCTCATTTGTTTTGATGTGGATGTTTGTGTTGATTCTTGTCCCTGATTGGCTGATCCACCTGTCAATCACGCCCCTCTGAACTCAGGAGGTTCAGCGGGGCCCTGACTCTTCAGACTCTTCACAAAGTTCTGGAGAAGTTTGAGTTCTGGAGAAGTTTGAGTTCTGGAGAAGTTTGAGTTCTGGAGAAGTTTGAGTTCTGGAGAAGTTTGAGTTCTGGAGATGTTTGAGTTCTGGAGATGTTTGAGTTCTGGAGATGTTTGAGTTCTGGAGAAGTTTGAGTTCTGGAGATGCTTGAGTTCTGGAGTCTGGACGATAAACACTGACCTTAGTCCTGCCCAGACTCAAACTGTGACCCGCTGTAGACCCACAGAGACCGGGTCAAATGATTCACAGGAAAATCTGTTACAGAAGAACCTCTCCACATGTGTTTGAGACTGAGACTGTGCTCTGGGTTAGTCTGGTCTCTGGTCTGGTCTCTGATCTGGTCTCTGATCTGGTCTCTAGTCTCTGGTCTGGTCTCTGGTCTTTGGTCTGGTCTCTGGCCTGGTCGCTGGTCTGGTTTGGTCTCTGATCTGGTTTTAGGTCTGGTCTCTGGTCTGGTCTCTGGTCTGGTCTGGTCTCTGGTCTGGTCTCTGGTCTGGTCTCTGGTCTGGTCTGGTCTCTGGTCTGGTCTCTGGTCTGGTCTTTGGCCTGGTCTTTGGTCTGGTCTCTAGTCTCCGGTCTGGTCTCTGTTCTCTGGCCTGGTCTCTGGCCTCTGGTCTCTGGTTTAGTCTGGTCTTTGGTCTGGTCTCTGGCCTGGTCTCTGGTCTGGTCTGGTCTGGTCTCTGGTCTGGTCTGGTCTCTGGTCTGGTCTCTGGTCTCTGGTCTGGTCTCTGGTCTGGTCTCTGGTCTGGTCTTTGGTCTGGTCTTTGGCCTGGTCTTTGGTCTGGTCTCTGGCCTGGTCTCTGGTCTGGTCTGGTCTCTGGTCTGGTCTGGTCTCTGGTCTGGTCTTTGCTCTGGTCTCTGGTCTCTGGTCTCTGGTCTCTGGTCTGGTCTCTGGTCTGGTCTCTGGTCTGGTCTTTGGCCTGGTCTCTGGTCTGTTCTCTGGTCTGGTCTTTGGTCTGGTCTCTAGTCTCTGGTCTGGTCTCTGGCCTGGTCTCTGGTCTCTGGCCTGGTCTCTGGTCTTTGGTCTGGTCTCTGGCCTGGTCTCTGGTCTTTGGTCTGGTCTTTGGTCTGGTCTCTGGTCTGGTCTCTGGTCTGGTCTCTGGTCTGGTCTCTGGTCTGGTCTGGTCTCTGGTCTGGTCTCTAGTCTCTGGTCTGGTCTCTGGTCTCTGGTCTGGTCTCTGGTCTCTGGTCTCTGGCCTGGTGTCTGGTCTCTGGTCTCTGGCCTGGTCTCTGGTCTGGTTTGGTCTCTGGTCTGGTCTTTGGCCTGGTCTCTGGTCTGGTCTCTGGTCTGGTTTGGTCTCTGGCCTGGTCTCTGGTCTGATCTGGTCTCTGGTCTGGTCTCTGGTCTGGTCTGGTCTCTGGTCTGGTCTCTGGCCTGGTCTTTGGCCTGGTCTCTGGTCTCTGGTTTAGTCTGGTCTCTGGTCTTTGTTCTGGTGGTTTGCTGGTTGCTCATCAGTTTCCGGGTCAGTGTGTTGCCCAGAGGCACGTCGGCTCCTCTGTCACATGGTCATGAGCTGAACATGTGACCTACACGTTTAGTGTCTCGACCGATAAACATTTAAAGTCTGTGGGAAAATGAGTCTCACCTGAACTTCTGTCCCTGATCTGTCCAGGTGCAGGTGTAGCGTTAGCGTTAGTATTAGCATTAGCGTTAGCGTTAGCATTAGCAGAAGCTCTAACTCTAACTCTGCCTCACTGTAACAAACAAATATTTCACTGAGTTTTCTAATAACTGAACTGTGTCTCTGTGTCCAGCCTCTTCAGATCGACGATAACTTCTGCGGGCAGGACTTTAACCAGCCTCTAGGGGGCACCAGCACCATCGAGGGTGTCCCTCTGCTGGTGGAGAGAGAGGAGGGGCTGGGCGCTGTGGCAGCGTACGACTACAGCGGCCACACGGTGGCGTTTGTGGGCACCAGGAGCGGGAAACTCTACAAGGTAAGAACCAGAAGAAGAAGAAGAAGAAGAGGTTCAGGTGTGGTGTGTGTGGTTCAGGTGTGGTTCAGGTGTGGTGTGTGTGGTTCAGGTGTGGTGTGTGTGGTTCAGGTGCCGGGTGTGTGGTTCAGGTGCCGGGTGTGTGGTTCAGGTGCCGTGTGTGTGGTTCAGGTGCCGTGTGTGTGGTTCAGGTGCCGTGTGTGTGGTTCAGGTGTGGTTCAGGTGTCGTGTGTGTGGTTCAGGTGTGGTTCAGGTGTCGTGTGTGTGGTTCAGGTGTCGTGTGTGTGGTTCAGGTGTGGTTCAGGTGTCGTGTGTGTGGTTCAGGTGTGGTTCAGGTGCCGTGTGTGTGGTTCAGGTGTCGTGTGTGTGGTTCAGGTGTGGTTCAGGTGTCTTGTGTGTGGTTCAGGTGTGGTGTGTGTGGTTCAGGTGTCGTGTGTGTGGTTCAGGTGTGGTGTGTGTGGTTCAGGTGTGGTGTGTGTGGTTCAGGTGTGGTGTGTGTGGTTCAGGTGTCGTGTGTGTGGTTCAGGTGTCGTGTGTGTGGTTCAGGTGCCGTGTGTGTGGTTCAGGTGCCGTGTGTGTGGTTCAGGTGTGGTTTTGTGTATTTGCTGTGACTCTGGACTCTAAAGTTTGAGCGGTGACAGAAAATGTTCTTCTTAAACCCACTGAACATGTTTATATGAAACTTTTGACTGTTTTTGGTGAAGTTTGTGAACTGTCAGAAAAGTGCGTAAACTGTTTCACTCGTAAAACCTCGAATGATTTGGGAATTTTGTGTTGTCACTTTGAGCTTTGGGAATCAGATTTGGTTTTTTTTTTTTTTTTTTAGAGAATTTATTTAATTGAATTTCAGGTAAAATGTCCAGTTAAAATGAAGGTTGACTCTTATTTTTATATGTATATTTTTTTGTTGTTGGAATATGTTTTAGATTTTAGACGGAGGAGTGTAAACATGAGATAACTGCTGTTTTCTTCTGTGTTCTGGCGCTCATTTCTTTTGTTCTCTTTTCTTTTCTGGTTTTATTCTGTCGTTTCAGGAGTGTTTGTATCCGCACTAAACCTCATTGGAATTCCCTCGATTTTTCTTCTCTGCTTCTGTCACACCTCCTTCTCTCCTCTCCCCCTCCCCCCGTTCTGTCCTCTCTCTCCTCCTCCTCTTCTCCTGTCATCGCTTTCTCTCTCTCCCCTCTGTCCCTATCCTCTTTTCCACCTCCCTCCCCCTCTTCTCTCTCTCCTCCTGTCATCACTCGTTCTCTTGCATTCAGAGCCTGTTCTGTGTTTTTGGATTCACACCGTGTTTTCCCTCTGCTCCTCCCTCGTTCTTCTCTCTCTCTCATCCCCTCCTCTCCCTCCTCCGTCTCTTTCTAACACTCGTTTCCCTTTTCTCTTCATCTCTGCCCTTCTTTCACTCTGCCCTCTCTCTCCCTCCCTCCGTCCTAGCCCTTTTTTCTCGTTGTTTCTCGATCTCCTCCTTCCACCCATATTTTTCTTCCTGCATCTGTTTCTCTCAATCTCTCGCTCCCTGTATCCTCCTCTCTCTCCCTCCCTCTTTCTTTCCCTCCTTCTATAGTTCTCTGCTCCCCTCTTTCTCTCTCCTCCTCCTCCCTCATTTCTTTACTCCTCCCTTCCTCCACCTCCCTCCTTGTATCATTCTCTCTCCCTGTAGTTTAGACTCTACAAACATGAAATACAGGGGATTCTTGAGTCCTGGTTCAGTCCTGGTTCAGTCCTGGTTCAGTCCTGGTTTAGTCCTGGTTTAGTCCTGGTTTAGTCCTGGTTTAGTCCTGGTTCGGTCCTGGTTTAGTCCTGGTTTGGTCCTGGTTTGGTCCTGGTTTAGTCCTGGTTTAGTCCTGGTTTAGTCCTGGTTTAGTCCAGGTTTAGTCCTGGTTTGGTCTCATTAAACTGTCTCTTGTGAGTTGAGAATCGTCTTTCGCTTTGGGACGTCATTAAAAACGTTTAAACCTGTTTACACTTTGCTCCCGTCGCCGTGGAAACAAAAACACATCAGAATAAAGGAGAAATCAAAAGTTTTGGCTGACGACGTTTTTTTAAAGCCAGAAATCTGCTTCCTCCTCTCCACACCGGTTCCGGACTGAGATGTGAAATTATTTTTGATACAGTTTTAAAAGTTTCAGTCCAAAAAAAAAGTCTGATATTTGACAAAGTAAAGATGAAATCCAGGAGAAAAACGGTGAATATTCAAACTGTATTATAAAAGTGCAATGGGAGGGCATCTAACACACAGGGATAGACAGGAATGTAGCTTTAACTAAACAACGTTTTTAAGAAGGACTAAACCAGGACCAGGACTGGAGCGGGACCTGGACCTGGAACTAGGACTAAACCTTGAACTAAACTTTAGACTAAATTTGAGACTAAACTTGGGACTAAACCTGGTCTAAACCTGGTCTAAACCTGGTCTAAACCTGGACTTAACCTGGACTTAACCTTGAACTAAACTTGAGACTAAACTTGGGACTAAATTTGGGTCTAAACTCAGTCTAAACCCGGTCTAAATCCGAACTAAACCCAGACTACACCTGTTCTAAACCCGGACTAAACCCGGATTAAACCTGTACTACATCTGTTCTAAACCCAGACTAAACCCGGACTAAACCCAGACTAAGGTCCAATTCCAATTCTCCCCCTTAACCCTCTGTCTTTAGCCCTCGCCCTACCCCTCTGTCTTTAAACAGAGGGGTAAGGCAAAGGGGTGTGTTTTAAACCCTTAGAAATGGGACACCCCTTTGCAGTCGCAACAATATAACATTATTTTTAAAGTTTTGAAGTATTGTGCTCCTTTTGAGTTTGTTTTAAATAAACTTTGCAAAAAGTCAAATTTTTTTTTAATTTTTTAATTTGTTAAAATTACTATACTCTGTACAACATATGTAAATCAAATTTTAATCAACTGTAACACAAAATTAAAATGCTGCAGAGGTGGACGGAGTTGTAGAGGATGCCTGGTACACACAAAAAAGAAAACAAAATGAATACATAGTCATAAACATATATAGTTGTTCTGGTACCTACAAATATTATAGAATGTAATATACCTTATATTTTATTTTCAAATTCTCCCACTTTTTTGAAGCTTGTTGGGCTGACACAACTCCAACAAGTCCAGCCTCCTACAAGAAATTTGTAAACAAAATGTGATTAATAACATGTCATTTTTAATATAAATAGGGGATAATTTACAAGGCGAAACAAAACAATAATATTTTAGGCCATGCATGTTCGTAATACTTTACACATTCTACCGTAACATGTGTATAGTTCTAAAAGCGCATGAGACGAGTTACAAGGCGAAATGAAAACATATACAGATACAGCGATATATTTGACACATTCTAGTCTAACATATATGCGTATATAGTTCTTTTAGGCCATGCATGTTCGTAATACTTTACACATTCTACCGTAACAAGTGTATAGTTCTAACCGGGCATGTTACGATAAGCCGTATATGTCAGAAAGCGTAAATGCTGCCGCCATGAGTATACCTACAACTTTTCAAAAGTTACCACAGTTTTATACAACTTTTTATGAGGTTCTTGAGTGCAAATACTCACATTTGTCCAATTTTTTCCCTATTGCTCGACACTTCCCGATTACGGAAATTGCGTTTTGCTGCGACTTGCGTTAAGCCACGCCCATCCCCTCTGCGCAAAGGGTGCATCTGAAAACGCTCTGTTCAAAGGGGTAGAACAGCCCTTCCCCTTAGCCCTCGCACTTACAGAAAAGAGTATTGGGACACCCCTCTGTCTCTCGTGAACGCGCACAACAGAGGGGTAGGGCTAAGACAGAGGGCTAAGGGGGAGAATTGAGACGCAGCCTAAACCTGGACTACATCTGTTCTAAACCTGGACTAAACCTGGACTGTAGTTCCTGCACAGATGTTTATGCTGATGTTGGTGTCACTGATGCAGATCTCCATTAAGGTGGATCCTCGTCGTTAGCATCGTTAGCATCATTAGCGCGGTTAGCTCGTCTCCATCTGCCACTTGTTCACGTGGACCCCGTGTCTCGCCCACAGGGACTCCTCACATCTGCTACAAAAACAAACAGGGCCGGTGTTAACAGAGGTGGGATGCACCTTGTGATGTCACAGGTCCCTACAGGAAGTGCTCCACTGTGTTTTTAAACTCCACACACCTTCACTAGAATCATTTCAGTTTTGTATTAATATAAAACCTTTTGTGGCCATAATTGTTGTTCTTTTCTACATTGAGACTTGGTAAATTCTCTAATTTCATCGTGTTTTTTTTCCTCCAAACACAAATGTAAACATGTTAGCGCGCTATGCTAATAGGCGCTCCAGTGGGACGTGTGCAGAGTTTGAGCTCCTGTGGGACGTGTGCAGAGTTTGAGCTCCCGTGGGACGTGTGCAGAGTTTGAGCTCCAGAGGGACGTGTGCAGTTTCACTTCCTGTGGGACGTGTGCAGAGTTTGAGCTCCAGAGGGACGTGTGCAGAGTTTGAGCTCCAGAGGGACGTGTGCAGAGTTTGAGCTCCAGAGGGACGTGTGCAGAGTTTGAGCTCCAGAGGGACGTGTGCAGAGTTTGAGCTCCAGAGGGACGTGTGCAGAGTTTGAGCTCCAGAGGGACGTGTGCAGAGTTTGAGCTCCAGAGGGACGTGTGCAGAGTTTGAGCTCCAGAGGGACGTGTGCAGAGTTTGAGCTCCAGAGGGACGTGTGCAGAGTTTGAGCTCTAGAGGGACGTGTGCAGAGTTTCACTTCCTGTGGGACGTGTGCAGAGTTTGAGCTCCAGAGGGACGTGTGCAGAGTTTGAGCTCCAGAGGGACGTGTGCAGAGTTTGAGCTCCAGAGGGACGTGTGCAGAGTTTGAGCTCCAGAGGGACGTGTGCAGAGTTTGAGCTCCAGAGGGACGTGTGCAGAGTTTGAGCTCCAGAGGGACGTGTTCAGAGTTTGAGCTCCAGAGGGACGTGTGCAGAGTTTCACTTCCTGTGGGACGTGTGCAGAGTTTGAGCCTCTTCACTTTGTTTATTTCAACAGATTCTGAAGAGATTTAACAACATTTTCACTCATCCATCAAAACTACAACAGTGACTAACGCACAAACACACAACACACATGTACACAGACATACAACTGAGGTACACAACACACACACAACACACATATACAACAGAGACTGTGTGTGTACTTTGATACTTCTCTTGCGTACCGTATCTCCTCGGCTCTGGCTCTTGGCAGTGGCTCGTCTCTCTATTGTAAACCCCACAGGGAACATGAAACCAGATCCAAAATGGCCACATGTCTGAGCCAGAGCCAAACGCCTCTCCACAGACGCGACCAGGCTGTCTGCTCCACTCAGACTTCATTTACCCACACGAGGAGTTCCTCTGGAAACATTATTTTACTGTATTTGTGGATTGAGTTTGAAACTGAAGCTTCTAAATGGAGATTCAGTTAAAGCTGCAGTGTGTAACTTTTCTGGTGGAGGCTCCGTCAAAGCTTTTCTCCATGGAGATGTTATTGCTTTGTCTGGAATGTTTCACAGTATGACATTAAGAAGGAGTAGTAGTAGTGGTAGTAGTAGTAGTGGTGGTAGTGGTAGTAGTGGTAGTAGTGGTAGTAGTGGTAGTAGTGGTAGTAGTGGTAGTCTCTCTCTTCTCTGGATCTCCTCCCTTTCACTTTCTCTTTCCTTCTCCATCTCCCTCTTCTTTTCTCTCTCTCTCTCTTCCCCCTTTCTTCATCTCTCTTTCCCTACCCCATCTCATTTTTCTCTCCCCCCCCTTCCCTTCCCTTTCTCTTTTCCTCTTCTTTTCTCTCTCCTCTCTCTCTCTCTTTCTCTCTTTCCCTCTCTTTCCTTCTCTCTCTCCTCTTAGATAAGGTCTCTCTCTCTGTCTCTTTTTCACTCGTCTGAAGTCTTCTCTAAATCCCTCTGCTCTGTTCTTCTCTGTTCTGTCTGTGGTCTCCTCTGTTTCCACGGCAACGGTCACCGAGCAACCACCACGGCAACGAGGAAGACATCTTGGATTTTATATTTGAGGAAATTATTACAAACGTCAAACCGATCTTATGTTTAGTCCTGGTTCAGTCCTGGTTCAGTCCTGGTTTAGTCATGGTTTAGTCCTGGTTTAGTCCTGGTTTAGACCTGGTTTAAACCAGGTTTAAACCTGGTTTAGACCTGGTTTAGACCTGGTTTAGACCTGGTCTAGTCCTGGTCTAGTCCTGGTCTAGTCCTGGTCTAGTCCTGGTCTAGTCCTGGTTTAGTCCTGGTCTAGTCCTGGTCTAGTCCTGGTCTAGTCCTGGTCTAGTCCTGGTTTATACCTGGTTTAGTCCTGGTTTAGTCCTGGTCTAGTCCTGGTCTAGTCCTGGTTTAAACCTGATTTAGTCCTGGTCTAGTCCTGGTCTAGTCCTGGTTTAAACGTGTTTGCTGAGGGAGGAGTGGAATGGGGCTTGTAGTGTCAGATCTGTGGAGAGGAGAGCCTATACAGTACACGTGTTTCAAGGTGTTTTAAAGCCACCTGTACTTGAATAAATACAAGATGGATAACGTTAATGCCACACTGCGGAACATTTCAGACAAAACCACAAACATCTCCACGTCTGAAACGATGGAGCTCAAACTTTCACTTCGTGTCTGAAATAATCTGGGACACGTTTCGTTTTGAGTCCGTGGAGTTTTTCTTTTCCTCGGCACTTTGCAGCTGAAATAATTTAGAAGAGTTTGATCTGTCGCCGTGGGCAACAGTTAAAAGTGCACCAAGACTGCACTCTGGAACTTTTCTCTCTGGGACACACACAGACACAGTTTCATTAGTGCTTCTGTTTATCGGATGGAGGCGGCGACTGTGGCTCCGTGGAGCCCCGCTGGGATCCAAAATGGCCGCTGTTAGAGACGCAGTGTGTCAGATGCCCTCCCGTCTTGTATTGTCAGTATTCGTCTTCTGCTCAGTATTTTTTTGTTTCTCTCGTTCTTAAATGAAGCGTTCTCTGTTTTTGTGACTAAACTCGATTCAGAGCAGAAGAAACGATTCTTTAAAATCATAAAAAAGTGAAAATCTTTAAACGTTGGAAGTGTGAAAAAAGTTTTGTCTGACCTCTGTGTGACCTCTGTGTGACCTCTGTGTGACCTCTGTGTGACCTCTGTGAACTCTGTGAACTCTGGGGCTGTGTTTGGATTTATTACCCCTTTTCTTTCCTTTCCTTCTTTCTTTCTCTCGCTTCTTCCTCTCTATCTCTTTTGCTCCTCTCTTCCCCTTTCTCTCTCCCCTCCTAAGTCCCCTCTCTCTTCCCCTCTTTCTATTTCCTCTCCTCTTTTGCTGTAATCTCATCTCTCTTTCTCTGTTCTTTTCTCTCTTCTCCCTTTCTCACCTTTCCCCCTTGTTTCTCCTCTCTCTCTCTCTCTCTCTTTCATTATACCCCACCTCTCCTTTCTCTCTCTCTCTACCATCTCTCTCTCTCCTTTCGCTGTTTCCCTTTCACTTCCTTCCTTCCTTCCTTCCTCCTTCTCTCCTTTCAGCCCCCCCTTTTCTCTCTTTCTTTCTTTCTCTCTCTCCCTCCCTCCTCCCTCTCATGTGACTGACAGTAAAATTTGACCTTTTCACTGACGACCGGGTTACACCATCTGCCAGAGGGTTTAGACCTGGTTTAGTCCTGGTTTAGTCCTGGTTTAATCCTGGTTTAGACCTGGTTTAGTCCTGGTTTAGTCCTGGTTTAGACCTGGTTTAGACCTGGTTTAGACCTGGTTTAGACCTGGTTTAGTCCTCGTTTAGTCCTTGTTTAGTCCTGGTTTGTGTAAAATAAACCGTCCTGGGGCAGAGGTTCAGATTCTGCTTCAGACCCTGTTTACGTTTCCATTTCCTGGTGCGGTGTAGAATTCCCATAATCCCTCTGCTCCCATCACAAATGTTCCGTATCTAATCTTTAATCTGCGTTTCACACACAAATGCTTTTGTCTGGAGGGAAACTCATCCACTACCAAGTACTTCCTGTGTTTTGTTCTGCTACTTCCTGTTTGAGTGAGACTGGCGTAATGACAGGAAGTGAGGCGTTTTACTGTGAAAAAGCCTCACTATAAAAGCCCCACAGTGCACAGAGGGGGCGCTATTCACATGTTTGGTGTTTTCTTGTGAAAAACCTCATGATCCTTCAGAATAAAAGCTCCGGAGTGTTCAAAGTAGAGTGTGAGGTCTGTTTGGTGTTTTATTGTGTAGGAGTCTCATGATCTTTTCAGAATAAAAGCCTCACAGTGCACATAGGGGGCGCTATTCACATGTTTGGTGTTTTATTGTGAAAAACCGCATGATCCTTCAGAATAAAAGCCCCACAGTGCACATAGCGTCTTGTGACTGTGATTCTCTCATCTAACCTCAGCTCTGAAATCACGCGCTCCTCTCTCTCTCTCTCTCTCTCTCTCTCTCTCTCTCTCTCTGCCTCGCTCTTTCTTTCCCCCTCTCGCTCTTTCTCTCTCTATCTCTCCCTCCTTCTCCCTTTCTTTCTCTCTCTCCCTCCTTTTCCCCCTTTCTCTTTCTATCTCTCCTTCCTTCTCGCTCATTCTCCCTCCTTCTCCCTCTTTCTCTTTCTCTCTCTCTCCCTCCTTCTTCCCCTTTCTCTTTCTCTCTCTATCTCTCCTTCCTTCTCCCTCTTTCTCTTTCTGCCTCCTTTTTTCACACTGACGACACAAATCTGGCTTTTTCTTTTCGTAGCAGTATTATTTTTATTTCAGACACTGTTGTTTTTATCACAGACGTTCATTTCCTTCACACACGTTTCAGTCACGCTTCATATTTTGTCTCAACCCTGTTCCACCTTGTGACATCATCAGGTGTTTTTAAGAATCACCAGCTTCAGTGAGGGCAGCAGCTGTCGTTCTGAGCCTCATTCCCTCTGCTGTTGGCATGGGGTCTCCATGGAGGCGAATGTTCCGCAGTATCGCATTAAACAATTAAACTCATATCTCCGTGGAGACAAGCAACTGACACCACCGGGTCAGGTACAGGTTAGATCTGTGGAGAGGCGAGCTGCACAACCAAATTACAACTGAAAAAAAGAAGTGTTGTTATGTGGCAGATTTGTAATTAAAGCTGCATTGTGTAACTTTTCTGGTGAAGTGTCCGACAGTTCCACCCGCTCGTCTCTATGGGGATGTTATTGTTTCACCCGTAATGTTCCACAGTGTGGCATTACTCTTATTATAGTCATTACATCACCAGCACTTCTGTTGTTCTTTTGTGAGCGGGTCACCAGAACGAGTTAAACCTGTAAAACAAGGCTCGCTTCTCCACAGATCAGACTTGTAACTTGGTCAGATCTGTGGAGAAGCGAGCCCTCGTGTAGGTTTAGCTCCGTTCTGTGAGACGTTCCAGGCGGAGCGAGTGGTTTGTTTTGTTTTGTGTTTTTCTCTCTGTTCGGTTCCTCCCTCTGTCCTGGAGTGACCCTTCCTCCTCCTCCTCCTCCTCCTCCTCCAATAGTTCAGCAAAAGTGCTACTATTTAAAGCTGCACTGTGTAACTTTTCTGGTTGGGGGTCCGTAACTTGCTTGTTTCTATGGATATGTCACTGCTCTGCCTGGAATGTTCCACAGTGTGACATTAAACAGCTCTACTTTACATTTATTCAATTACAGGTGGTTTTAGAGCTCAAAAATACCTAGAAAAACAGACATTCTGACTGTGAGCGGGGTCGCCTCTCCACAGATCTGACCTGGAACTTGGTCTGGTTTGTTCTCCGTGGAGATAGAAAGGTTTAATGTCATACTGTGGAACATTCCAGACAAAGTTATAACATCACTATGGAGAAAAGCATTTGACGGAGCCTCCACCAGAAAAGTTACACGATGCAGCTGCTCAGTGTTGTTCTCCCTGTGTTTGTGTGAGACCCAGACCGAGATCTAGACCCAGACCGAGATCTAGACCCAGACCGAGATCTAGACCCAGACCGAGATCTAGACCCAGACCGAGATCTAGACCCAGACCGAGATCTAGACCCAGACCGAGATCTAGACCCAGACCGAGATCTAGACCCAGACCAAGACCAAGACCAAGACCAAGACTAGTCCCAGTCCGGACCAGACTAGGACTAGACCAAGTTGAGACCAAGACCAAGACCTGGAGCTGGGTCTCTCCATTCCTCCCCCTCTCTCCTCTCTCTCTCGTTCTCCTCCCTCCTTCCTCCTCCTCCTTTTATTTCTCTTTCCTCCTCGTCTACTTGTAGTAAAAGTATTTTTGTCTGTGGGGAGAAGTGTACTTCATCAAAATACCACTTGATTACTACTACTACTACTACTACTACTGCTGCTGTTAAGTTACACATTGCACTTTGAATGTTGAAAATCGCGTTCTGTCGTGTATTTTTTTATCGCCGTGGTTTCAGAGTCGTCGTTGATTCTTTTCCTTTTTCCGTCCGTCTGTGATACAAACGTCTCCAGACCTGGCGCCCGCTGTGGTCCTGTCCCCGCTCTGATGTGAGTTCTGTGGGTTGCCAGATCTGCTCCTCCCGTTTCCTGTCTCGGTCCCTGGCGGCTCTCCTCAAACCTGGCGCCCGCTCTCCGAATGCCTCGGCTCCGGTGTCATATTTGGCAGCGCCGCGGCGGAGGGGGCGGGCCTTCCTCCCCAGGGGCTGACGTGATTGGGCGGTTTATTGGTTGCTATAGTGCAGCAACAGATGGTTATGTTACAGTTTAAAGTCCGTGTTTAGTCCTGGTTTAGTCCCTGGTTTAGTCCTGTTTTAGACCTGGTTTAGTCCTGGTTTAGTCCTGGTTTAGTCCCTGGTTTGGTCCTGTTTTAGACCTGGTTTAGTCCTGGTTTAGACCTGGTTTCGTCCTGATTTAGACCCGGTTTAGACCTGGTTTAGTCCTGGTTTAGACCTGGTTTCGTCCTGATTTAGACCCGGTTTAGACCCGGTTTAGACCCGGTTTAGTCCTGGTTTAGTCCTGGTTTAATCCTGGTCTTTTGTCTTGGATTATTTTATTTTTTTTTCCCCGTGTCAAATCTGAACCACAGCAGAGTTAAAGCTGCACTGTGTAACTTTTCTGGTGGAAGGTTCATCGTCAAACGCTTTTCTCTATGGAGATGTTCTTCTGTTGTCTGGAATGTTCCGCAGTGTGGCATTAAACAGCTCTACCTGACAGTTATTCCATTACAGGTTTCTTCAGTCATCCAACACTTCTCCCTCGCTCTCTCCTCCATCTGATCCCTCCATCTCTCTCTCCTCTGTCTGATCCTTCCATCTCTCCATCTCCTCTCCTCCATCTGATCCTTCTATTTCCTCCCCTCTGTCTCATCTTTCTCCTCCATCTGATCCCTCCGTCTCTCCTCCATTTCATCCCTCTCTCTCTGTCGCTCTCCTCCCTGTCCTCCATCCATCCTCTTCTCAGCCTGATCCCTCTCTTTCCTTTGTCTCCCCCTCTTTCTCATCCCTCTATCTCCTCCGTCTGATCCCTCCCTTTCTCCTCCGTCTCATCCCTCTCTCTCCTCCGTCTCATCTCTACATCTCCTCTTCTTCGTCTCATCCCTTCCTCTCTCTCTGTCCTCCGCCTGATCTCTCCCTCTCTCCTCCGTCTCCTCCTTCTCTCTCTCTTATCCCTCCATCTCCTCTCCTCCATATTTCCCTGAGCAACTCCTTGTTTTTATCGGCGCTAATCAGACCCGAGCTAACGCGATAAATGCTACAAACATTAGCTTGATAACCGTTAGCTCGATAACTGTTAGCTCAATAACTGTTAGCTCAATAACTGCTCATATTAGCCGCTAATGCTACGCTAACGCTACGCTAATGCTTTTGGTGAATCCACTTCCTGATCTGATTTTGTTCCTCTGAGAAAATCTGATCCATTTTGACGAGTTTATCTCAAACACAAACGATTTTTACAGAGTTATTCAGTCCCAGAAGTGACGAGGAGATTCTGTTTTTATATTTTTTAATATATTTTAAATATTTTTGTATATTTTTGCATCGAAGAGGAAGTGCTGCGCCAGTCTGACAAAATGACACGTTTGTTATGGAAAAACTCAATGGAATCTGAGCCGTTTCTGAATCCGTAATTACCGTAACTCAAACTGAAGCTGCCAATTATGCTGCAGACAAGAATGACTCTGAATTTAGTTTGGTACAAGTTTAAAAAAAAAGTAAAAAAAATAAAATAAAAATAAAAAGTTTAGTTTTCATTTCAAAACAAAAGGAAACATTTAAAGGTGCTGCATTAGGTCATAAATGTCATTTACTCATCCTTGTGCTTTTGTTTCATTCACAAACCTGCAGATTTAACACGAGTTCTTCTCTCTGAAAACTGAAAACACTCTGTTCCACCTTGTGATGTCATGTGGTGATACAGGAAGTGCTCCACTGTGTTTTTAAACTCCACACACCTTCGCTAGAATCATTTGGATCATTTCAGTCCTGGAATTGCCGATCTCTACTGAACTAAAGGTAAAAGGAGCTGTTCAACTACCACTTCATGACATCACAAGGTGGAACAGAGCGTTTGGAACGAGAGAGAGAAAGATGGGAGACAGACAGATAAGAGGGGAAAGAGAGAAAGAGGAGAGGGAAGAACAGAGGGAGGAGGAGAGGGACAGAGGCAGGGAGTAGAAAGAAGTGATGATAGAGGGAGAGATGGAGTGATGACGGAAGGAAAGATGGAGTGATGACGGAGAGATGGTGTGGTGGAGGGAAGGAGAGATGGATGGAGTGATGACGGAGGGAGAGATGGAGTGATGACGGAGGGAGGGAGAGATGGAGTGATGACGGAGGGAAAGATGGATGGAGTGATGACGGAGGGAGGGAGCGACAGAATAAATGTGTGGTGATCTTGAGGTTAATGATCCAGAGACAAAGATCTGCTCTAGTTACAGATGAATCACTCTGACACAGTTTAATAGAGAGAGAAGAAAGAGAGAGAAGAGAGAGAGAGAGAGAGGAAAAAAGAAGAGATGGAGTGTTTCTTTGACTTTCTTATCAGCTCCTGTTTTACGTTGTGTTTTTGCGTTCGTATTTCCTCGTCAGTTCCTTATTCTCTTTAGTGTCTTGTGATGGACGCCATTTTGAGGACTTTTGGTAATTAAAAAGATAAGAAGAAGAAGTTTGGATTGTCTCCAGTTTTTACTTTGTAATTTGAGTTTGTATTTTTGCAGTTTTATTCTCCTTTCTCTTCAGCTGTTTGTTATGTACGCCATTTTGAGGACTTCTTCTTCTTCTTCCTCCTCCTCCTCCTCCTCCTCCTTCGTTCTTCTTCGTTTTTATTTCTCACTCATCTTTTAAATGTTTTCCTCATTGCTCTTCAGCTCTTGTTTTCTTTTGGCTGCTATTTTCTCATTAAAACAGTTAGAAAAATCTTGTTTTGTCTCAAATTTCTTGGTCAGATTTCTACAGTTCTCATTTCTCATCACTTCTTGTTTCTTGTTACGGACGCCATTTTGAGGACTTCTTCTTCTTCTTCAGCTCGTGTTTTCCCGCTGTTTTTTCTCATCGTGTTCTTCTTCTTCTCTCCTCCAGCTCCTGGTGAACTCCGTGAGCTCGTCCCGTCCGGCTCTGATCTACGAGAAGGTGACGGTGAGCGAATCAGGAAGTGCTCTGCTCCGAGACATGCTCTTCAGCCCCCGACAGGAGGCACCTGTACACCCTGACCGACCGACAGGTGAGAAATGATACACCTGTACACCCTAACGGACTGACAGGTGACAGATAATACACCTGTACACACCTGACCGACAGGTGAGACACAATACACCTGTACACACCTGACCGACAGGTGAGACATAATACAGAACAATACACCTGGCAGACCGACAGGTGAGAAATGTAAACATGTATAATACACAAGCAGCACCTGTACACAGTAACCGACCGACAGGTGAGATCTAAACACTAGTCTAATATAAGCAGCACCTGACGGACAGACAGGTGAGGTATAATCCAAACCCTGCACCCGTTCACCCTGACAGACCGACAGGTGAGAAACGTGCACCTGTACATGAGGTCTAACACACAAACACCTGTTCAGAGTCGTCCTGTCGCCTCCTGCTGAACAGAGGAGGCTCCCGTCGCCTCCTCCTATCGCCTCCTGCTGGACAGAGGAGGTTCTCGTTCTCGTCGCCTCCTGCTGGACAGAGAAGGTTCTCGTTCTCGTCGCCCACCTGCTGGACAGAGAAGGTTCTCGTTCTCGTCGCCTCCTGCTGGACAGAGGAGGTTCTCGTTCTCGTCGCCTCCTGCTGGACAGAGGAGGTCACTGCTCAGATAAAGAGGCAGATTTGATTAAGTTTTTTTTTCGTTTTTTGTGTCGTTTTTTCTTCTTGGACACGTCGGCCATTTTGTTTGTTTTGCGTCGTTTTCTTCTCCACCTCATATCCCTCATTAACCTCACAGCAGCCACCCCTACTCCTCCGTCTCATCCCTCTCTCCTCCTCTATGTCCTCTCTCCTCTATCTCATCCCATCGTCCACATTAACCTCTCACCACAGCAGCACCCTCTACTCCTCCATCTCATCCCTCTCTCCTCTCCTCTGTCTCATCCCTCTCTCCTCTCTCTCTCCTCCATCTCTACTCACTCTGATCCCTCTCTCCACCCCTCCCCCTCTCTACCCATCACAACAGCCCCCTTCGCCTCCTTCTCCTCCTCCTCCTCCTCTCTGCCTCTCCTCTCACCCGCTCGCCCTCCTTCCCTTTCCTCCTTCTCTTTCCTCCTTCTCTCTCCTCATACTGTATCTCCCTCTCTCCATCTGTCTCTCCCCTCTTCTTCCATCTCTCCCTCTCTCTCTCTCACCATCTCTCTCTCGAGCTCCCCGCCATTCGTGCCCCCCTTCTTCTCTTTTCTTTCTCTCCATCTCTCTCTCCTCTCTCCTCCAATTGTACCCCTTTTCTTCTCTCTTCTTTCTCCTTCCCTCGCTTTTCTCTCTCCCTCCTTACCCGTCTCTCCCCATTCATTTCCACCTCTTTTTCCTCTCCTCTCCCTTCCCGTTCCCCCTCTTCTCTCTCTTCTTCATCTCCCTCTCTCCTTCTCTCAGGTTATCAGCCCGTTACCGTCAGGAGTCGCCTGTCGGAGCGGAGGGAGGGATCCTCAGGTCATTATCACCAGAGGGAGAGAGAGAGGGGGAGGATGGAGGGAGAGGGGAAGATGTGTCCACTTTGATCCCAGGATGAGCGCGTCTCGTTGGGGGAGGATGGACGCCAAGACCCCCTGAGGACCAGCTGCTCGTCACGGAGCTCATTAGAGCCACGGAGGAAGAGAAGGGAGGGAGGAAGAGAGGGGAGGGAGGAGAGAGGGGAGGGGAGGGAAGGAGGGGAGGGAGAGAGAAGGAGGAAGAGAAGGAGGGAGGGGAGAGAAGGAGGAGGAAAAGAGGAGAGGGAGGGAGGGAAGGAAGGACGGGGGGAGGAGGGAGGGGAGGAGGGGGGAGGGAGGAAATGAAGAGGAGAGGGAGGAGAAAAGGGAGGAAGAGAAGCAGGGAGGGGGGAGAGAAGGAGGGAGGAGAGGGAGGGAGAGAATGAGGGAGGGGAGGGAGGAAGAGAGGGAGAGGAGAGGGAGAGGAGAGGGAGAGAAAGGGAGGGAGAGGAGAGGGAGAGAAGGAGGGAGGGAGGGAGAGGGAGAGAAGGAGGGAGGGAGGGAGAGGGAGAGAAGGAGGGAGGAAGGAGAGAAGAAGGGAGGGAGGGAGAGAATGAGGGAGGGAGGGAGAGAAATGAGGGGAGGGAGGGAGGAGAGGGAGAGAAGGAGGGAGAGGGAGAGAAGGAGGGAGGAAGGAGAGAAGGAAGATGAGGGAGGGAGGTATGAAAATGAAGAGAGGGCGCAGAGAAGGAGGAGGGAGAGAAGAGAGGGAGAGGAGAGAAGAGAGGGGGGAGGGAAGAAGGAGAGGGAGGAAAGAGTCGCTCGCTTCGAGACTCTTGCCTGCCTGCGTTTGTTGCTCGCTTCCCTCCTCTCTCCTTTCTTTCTTTCCCTGTCTCTCTCATTTTCATTTCTATCTCCCACGTTCCCTCGTTCTCTCTCTTGATCCCTCTCTCTCTCTCCCTTGTTCCCCCTCTCTGTTCCGTCTCTCACTTCCGCTTTGTCTCTCTCTCGTTCTTCTCTCCTGCCCCCCCTGTCTCTTCATCTCTTCCTCCGCCCTTCACCTAGTCTACCTCCCTTCTCGTCCCCCCTATTTTTCTCACGTCCCTTCTCTCTCTGCTCTTCTCCCACTCGTCTTTTTCATTCTCTCCCTTGCCCTCGTCGACTCATCGTGATGGAGTATAACCTCCCAGACTTGACATGACCACTGAGTCACCTCCTAATCACTCTGCTTCTCACCGTCCGAACTTCTCAGATCTTATCTCCATGTTTCTAGTCGTTTCTTCTCTTCTCTTTCCTTCACTCGTCTGTCCGTTGTATATTGGAGTGATTCGTGGTTTTGTCGTCTTTATTCTCCTGTTTTCGCGGCGCCATTGCTCTGAAAATCCCCGTTTTCACCCCCCCACCCCCATCCGCCGCTCGGCTCTTCATCCTCCTTTTTATTTCAGCTGTGAAACGTGTCACTTCTCAGACGCTGTTTTCATCCTCCATGGTCATTAAAGCGGGATCAGAAGAAAGAGGGGGAAGAAAGAGGGGGAGAGGAGAAGGAGGGAGGGATGGAGGGAGAGGAGGAGGGAGGGATGGAGGGAGCAGAGAAGGGGTGCATGAAACGGGAGGGCATCTCATTTAGGCTTATCCTGACCTGTGCCTGTACAACTGTGGGGGGGTAAAGAGACACGATATAAAAGAAGAGAGGGAGATGGAGGGATGGAGTGAGAGGAAAAGAGGTGTAGAAGGAGAGAGGGAGGAGGCGAGAGAGAAAAGAGAGTGAGAGACAAAAAGAGTGAAATGGTGAGAGAAAAAACTCGAGGGAGAGAGAGAGGAGAGAAAGAGGTGTAGAGGAAGAGTGGGAGGAGGAGAGAGGGATGAAGGGATGGAGAGAGGAAGAGAGAGACGGGGAGTTAGAGAAGAGAGAGGGGAGATGGAGGGATGAGAGAGGGAGAAAGAGGTGTAGAGGAAGAGGGGGAGGAGGAGAGAGAGAAAAGAGAGTGAGGAACAAGAAAGAGGGTGAAATAGTGAGAGAAAAACTCCAGGGAGAGAGAGTGGTAGTATTTGCAGTACAAGTACAGAGGCAGTTGCAGTAGTTGTTGTAATAATAGTAGTAGTAGTATTTGCAGTAGCTGTAGTTGCAGTACTTGCAGTACTTGAAGTAATAGGATAAAGTACTGCCCTGACCCCCTCCTCTGAATCTTTAAACCCTAAAACCAAAGACCCGAGGCACAGAGGGATTTAACTCCAACCTCCTCCAAACAAGAGCTGAGAGCAAACGGAACAAGGGATGGGAGGGGAGGGAGAGAGGGAGAGAGGGGGATAAAACAGAGGAGGAGAGGGAGAGAGGTGAAAAGAGGAGAGGGAAAGAAAAAGGGAGAGGTGAAAAGAGGAGAGGAGAGAGAGGGGGGGGGGGGGACCAAATAAACGAGTGAAGGAGGTGAAGATGAGGGGAGAGGAAAGGAGTAGTGGGAAGAGGGGAGGGACAGAGGAGACGATGAGAGGAGGCAGGATGGAGTGAAAAAAGTGTAGAGAGAGGGGAGAAAGGGAGGAGAGGAGTGAGGGATGTCGTGGAGGTGTGGAGGTGTAGATTAAAGTGCAGCTGACCAGGATTAAATGAGAGTGAATCAAACCCCTCTACTCCTCCCTCTGCTCCCTCTCTACTCCCTCTGCTCCCTCTCTCCTTTTTTTCTCTTCTTCTCTTCTCCTCTTTCTGTCTCTCAAACATCGATAAGGTCTCTCATTTCTCTCATCCTCTCTCTCCTCTTTTCCTCCTTTCTTTTTCTCTTCTCACCCTCTCATCTTTCTATCTTCCCTCCTTCCTTTTGACTTATCTCTTCCCCCATCACCTTTCTTTCTTCCTTTTTCCTTTCTGCTCCTTCTCTCTCAGCCCCCCCTCCTCTCCCTGTCTTTCTCCCCCCCTCTTCTCTCTCCCTCTCTTTGTCCCCCCTCCTCTTTTCTCTCCTCTCTCCCTCTTTCCTTTCTCTCTTTCCCCCTCCTGCCTTCAGCTCTGTCTTACTGTGTCTCTCTTCTCTGCCTCGCTCCCCCCTCTCTGCCCTCTCCCTCTCTCCTTCATCTCTCTCTCCCTCTTTCTCTCCTTCCTCTCTCTCTCTCTCTCCTCTCTCTCTCTCTTTCTCTGAGGTCAGATCTGTCGTCACCTTCTCTCTCCGTCTGTTCTCCATCATCACCTCGGCTCCTCAGAAATATTCCGTAATGAAGCTTTACGGTGAACTTTGACCTCTCGTTCTCTTCGCGCCTGCTCGCCCAATCTCACCCTTTCCCTCCCTCTCTCTCCTTCCATTATTTCTCTCCTTTTTCTCCCTCTAACTGCACTCTGTTTTTCTATCCTATCCTCTCTTCCCCTCCCCTCCTTCTCGTTCTCCTAGTTTCCCATCCCCTCTCTTCCCTTTTTTTTTCCTTCTCCACCTCTCCCTCTCTTCCTCCTCTCCCTCCTCTTTCTCTCTCTCCTCTCTCTCCCTCTTCTTTCTCTCTCTCCCTCCGCTCCCTCCTCTCCTTTCTCGTTCTCTCTCCCTCCTCTCCCTCCTCTTTGTCTCTCTCCCTCCTCTTCCTCTATCTTCTTCCTCTCCCTCCTCTTTCTCTCTCTCCCTCCGCTCCCTCCTCTCCTTTCTCTTTCTCTCTCCCTCCTCTCCCTCCTCTTTGTCTCTCTCCCTCCTCTTCCTCTATCTTCTTCCCTCTCCCTCCTCTTTCTCTCTCTCCCTCCCTCCCGCCTCTTTCTCTCCCTCCTCTTCCTCTTCCTCTTCTTTTTCTTTCTCTCCCTCCTCTTCCTCTTCTTTCTCTTTCTCTCCCTCCTCTTCCTCCTCTTCTCTCTCCCTCCTCTCTCTTTCTCTCTCGTCTCTCCAGTCTTGAGGTCACCTGTCAGTCAGCTCTGTCGTAGCGTGCACCTGACAGATTTCCCATGGTGCTTTGCAGGAGGCGCCTGTAAACGCTTCACTGCTCCTGTCAGGCTCTCAGTGGAGGAGAAACATTCTATCATTCTATCATTTCATTTTATCATTCTACTGTATCATTTTTATCGTTCCATCGTCAGTCTTTTTATTCTAAATATGAACGTAAAGTCCCCTCTGTGCCGTCGTTCAGAGTTCTGCTGTTGTGCCTTTTTGCAAACACACCTTCTGTATAAATGTGTTTTTTGTGTTTTTCAAAACGCGGCACATTTTTCAACTTTCTGGTGAAAAAAACGTCTGAATCTGACGCGTGCGGTGCCCCCGGTGGTTTCAAGTACTACGTGACATCACACAGCCCTGCCCTGATTAGACAGGTGTTTCTGATACAAACACCCCGCCGGCAGGGGCGGAGTTTGTGGAGACTCATTTGACCAATCACAGTGCAGGACTCTGAGCTGAGAAAAAAGTTTATGATCTAAAAATGAGGTAAAAATCGCCACAAAATCCGACATTTTTGAAAACTGTAGGTGCCCTGTCAGCCCCTGTCAGCCCCTGTCAGTCGAGCAGTTGGGATCACATTTCGCTCTGTGGGAAAAATCCTTTCTGGTTCCAGTTCCAGGGAGGGTTCGGCGATCAGATTTTCAGAATTAAAACCTGAGACTCTCGGTTTGTGGCGTTGATAAAAATAAAATTGTGAATTGAGTCCAGAATTCCAGGAGAAATTTGTTCTGAACTCGGACCATTTACGACGAACATGAGTCACTATCGTCACGTTTTTCTTTGCGTTTTGGTCGTTTTTAAAGCAGCTTTTCTGTATTTTACCCAAACAAATGAGTTCATGCCCTCAGTTTATTGTTACATCTGACGGATCCATGACGGACACAGAATAAAATAAAAAAAAACACTCCGGAGTGAAGTGTTAAATCTGAAGTGAAGTGTTAAATCTTAGTGAATTGTTAAATTCGTACTTTCTCTGGA
>CM057087.1:18828593-18883094 GCA_029959045.1 Taenioides sp. WSHXM2023 | reverse complement strand
ATCTGGAGGGTAAAATGGGGGTCAGAAAGTGTAAACAAACTCAACAATATGAAACCGTCTTTAGTGTTTTTAAAGCCTTTAAAGTTCTTCACACGATTCTAAGACGTAAAATAATGAGCTGCAGTACCTGGAGCAGTCAGGAGGGGGTGTTACCTTTAACATCCTCGCTCCTGATTGGATCTTTGGTTGCTATGATACTGAGTCAGATCTCCAAGTTTGGAAATGAGGTTTTCCGTAGGACCGTAGACCCTCCCAGGAGTTTGAAAACAGAGATCTTCAGGGACACTGGAGGTCGTCTTGGTGAATTTGGTTTTAGTTTTTGGTAAATCGTTTTCGGTTGAACCCAGAAAAGAGAAAAACCTCATTTGTCCCACTGGAGAAAAAGCCCAAGTCACATTAAGATCTGAGGTCCAGGTCTGATCCTTCAGGATGATAAACCTTCTCTCCTCCCTCTCTGCTCTTTCTCTCTTCTTCTCCCTCTCTCTCCTCCCTCTCTCCTCCCTCTCTCTCCTCTCTCTCCTCTCCTCCCTCTCTCCTCCCTCTCTCTCCTCTCTCCTCTCTCTCCCCTCTCCTCGCTCTCCTCTCTCCTCCCTCTCTCCTCCCTCTCTCCTCCCTCTCTCTCCTCTCTCCTCTCCTCTCTCCTCTCCTCCCTCTCTCCTCTCCTCTCCTCCCTCTCTTCTCCCTCTCTCCTTCCTCTCTCTCCTCTCTCTCCCCTCTCCTCTCTCTCCTCTCCTCTCCTCCCTCTCTCTCCTCTCTCCTCTCCTCTCCTCCCTCTCTCCTCTCCTCTCTCCTCTCCTCCCTCTCTCATCTCCTCTCTCCTCTCCTCTCTCCTCTCCTCCCTCTCTCTCCTCTCTCTCCTCTCTCCTCTCCTCTCCTCCCTCTCTCTCCTCTCTCCTCTCCTCCCTCTCTCCTCTCCTCCCTCTCTCTCCTCTCTTCTCTCCTCTCTCCTCTCCTCCCTCTCTCCTCTCTTCTCTCCTCTCCTCTCCTCTCTCCTCTCCTCCTCTCTCCAGCGTTCGCGGAGTTGCAGACAGATATCCATGAACTCGCTCAGGAGTTGGACGGAGCCGGGATCCCGATCCCGTTCCTGGATTATCGCACGTACGCCATGAGAGTCCTGTTCCCCGGGATCGAAGACCACCCGGTGCTCAAGGAGATGGAGGTAAAACCAGGACTGAACCAGGACTGAACCAGGACTGAACCAGGACTGAACCGGGACTAAACCAGGGACTAAACCAGGGACTAAACCAGGACCGAACCAGGGAGTAAACCAGGTCCTGTCTCTCTTGCGCCCCCTGTAGGTTCCTGCTAACGTGGAGAAGTCCCTGACCCTGTTCGGACAGCTGCTGACCAAGAAGCACTTCCTGTTGACCTTCATCCGCACTCTGGAGGGTCAAAGGTCGTTTTCCATGAGGGACAGGGGGAACGTGGCGTCTCTCATCATGACCGCCCTGCAGGGGGAGATGGAGTACGCCACCGGGGTCCTCAAACAGCTACTCTCCGACCTCATCGACAAGAACCTGGAGAGCAAGAACCACCCCAAACTACTGCTGCGGAGGTCAGAGGTCACAGGTCACAGGTCACAGTACTTAGGGCAGTAGTGGATGAAGTACTCCAATTTGTTACTTAAGTCAAAGTACAAAAAAAAAGTACTGTTTAAAAATGTACTTGGAGTAAAAAGTAAAAGTATTTTTCAGAGATTTTTAGAATTAAATGAGGAAATGTTGTGATTTTGATGAAGAATTCAGCTGATTTTAAGTGATTCCGTTGATTTCTTAATTTTTCTCTCGGTTTTTGTGTTTGTTTTGCTCAAAGTTGGGACGGAAACTCAAATTAAATGTGCTAAAAGCGTCTCAGCCATTTCAAAGTACTTTTACTTTTCAGTCCCGTTCAAAAATGTAGAAAGTGGAGTAGAAAGTACAAATACCCGCTCTCAAACGTAGTGAAGTAAAAGTAAAAAGTACACACTGTAAAATGTACTTAAGTAAAGTACAGATACCTAAAAATTTGTACTTAAATATTGTACTTTTATACTTTGTTACTTTCAACCACTGCTGTCGTGTCCATAAACTGTGTATATAAATGGACAGAGCTAACCCGCTAGTGTTCCAAACAGGAAGTGAGCATGGACGCACTTCCGGCTCCATCGACTCTGGCCCGAGTTGACTTTGTATTGATTTACTGCCGCCCGTCTCTGTTCGTATTAACCCGTTCGACGACATCCTGAGGTTTTTATTTCATTATTTTATACCAAAATGAAGAACCTGACAGCAGCAAAACAAAGTGAACTGGTGCCAGAGTCGATGGAGCCGAAGTGTGCCCATGTTCACTTCCTGTTCGGAACGCGGCGGCTAGCAGGTTAGATGTATGTCCGTTTATATAAACAGACCATGAAACAAAACAAAGAAATAAAGTGTCCCGTTTTTGTTGAATTCTTCATTATTTTTTTGTAAAATTTCCTTCTCCTTCAGAACTGAGTCTGTGGCAGAGAAAATGTTGACAAACTGGTTCACCTTCCTCCTCTACAAGTTCCTCAAGGTAAAAATCTTTAGACTTTATCTACTTTGCTCTCTGCGCTAAGTCGCTCCCCCTTCAGAGCCCTATCACAACACCATCAGCACATCCTGCTAATGAAAGTACTGCTCGTGTGTGGTGTGGGAGCCGGGGTGATGTGGGCCTGTGGGCGGAGCCTCGTACAGACTGACCCCAAGGAGGGTTTGAATAGGGCTCAGGATAGATCACTAGATTACTCAAACATGCATGAAATTACATCAAAACTGTTTTATGAAGCAGCAGATTAAACACAACATTTAGTTTCACTTTATAACAGTATTCTGTATATATATTTTATTCTTATAACATATACAACAGTATTCTGTATATATATTTTATTCTTATAACATATACAACAGTATTCTGTGTATATATTTTATTCTTATAACGTATACAACAGTATTCTGTGTATATATTTTATTCTTCTAACATACATAACAGTATTCTGTGTATATATTTTCTATAGGAGTGCGCAGGAGAGCCTCTCTTCATGTTGTATTGTGCCATGAAGCAGCAGATGGAGAAAGGACCCATCGACGCCATCACTGGTGAAGCGCGGTACTCCCTCAGTGAAGACAAACTCATCAGACAGCAGATAGACTATAAGACCCTGGTAAAGACACACTACGGAACATTTCTACACACACAACCACAGCAGATAGACTATAAGACCCTGGTAAAGACACACTACGGAACATTTCTACACACACAACCACAGCAGATAGACTATAAGACCCTGGTAAAGACACACTACGGAACATTTCTACACACACAACCATAGCAAAACATCAGCAGATCCTCTACAAGATCCTGGTGTGTATAAAGCAACTCTACGGAACATTACACCCCACACAACCTGTAAGACTCTGGTATGTTTAAAGACGCACTATGGAACATTCAAATACGTGACAAGGAGCATTATTGTCCTTTTACATTCATTCTAAAACATCTTCCATTGTCATTTTGAGGACTTTTTTTCTTTCAGTAAATGTAACGTTTTGTTTAAATTGTTTATCGCTATGGCAACAGTCCTAATTTCCCATCATTCTGCAGCTCATGGATACGACACTAACCTTCTAAAAAAGAGAGGTAAAGGAAGAGAGGGATGGAAGAGTGAGAGAGAGAGGGAAGAGGAGTGAGGGAGGAGGGAGAGGGAGAAGAGGGTAGAGAAGAGAGAGGGAGAAGAGAGAGGGAGAAGAGAGTGAGGGAGGAGAGAGTAGAGAAGAGAGAGAGGGATGAGAGACGGCAGAGGGCTGATTTCTGATGTTTAAAAACACATAATGAAGAGCTGCTCTAGACACACAGGAGTACGGGAGGGCATCTGATGTATTTGCTCTCTCCGCTCAGACGCTGCACTGCGTGAACCCGGAGAACGAGAACGCCCCGGAGGTTCTGGTCAAGACTCTAAACTGTGACACCGTGACTCAGGTCAAAGAGAAGATCCTGGACGCACTTTATAAAGGAACGCCCTATTCACAAAGACCCAAGGCTGCGGACATGGACCTGGGTAAGACCTGGTCTGGACCTGGTGTAGACCTGGTTTAGACCTGGGTTAGTCCTGGTTTAGTCCTGGTTTAGTTCCTGGTTTAGTTCTTGGTTTAGTCCTGGTTTAGTCCTGGTTCAGTCCTGGTTCAGTCCTGGTTTTCTGAATGAACAGGGGGCGGGGTCAGACCAGGCCAGCCAATCAGAACAGTGGAGGAGAGGTGGGGGGGGATATGACATCACCATGTTTAGTGTTGGGTTCAGTTTCAGAGCCGAGATGGGATATTTGTATAAAGTTATAGATTGTATATGTTGTACATATGTACAGAATGGAGGCAGGGCAGGATGGCGCGGATCATTCTCCAGGACGAAGACGTGACAACGAAGATCGACAACGACTGGAAGAGACTGAACACACTCGCTCACTACCAGGTACTACAGGAATACTACTACTGCAAATACTACTACTACTACTACTGCTACTACTGAGACTCCACACAGATAAAAAGCAGTTTTAAAGCTACAGTGTGTAACTTTCTGGAGGTGGTATGTCGCCTACTTAATTCCATGGAAACAGAGAATTAAAACCATACTTTGGAACATTTCCATGGAAACAAGCAGGTGGCCCTCCTCCAGGCCATATAAGAGTCAGGTTTATGGAGATGCGAGCCCGCTCACAGTAAAGACTCTCCAGTGCAACAGACACCACCAAAAAGAACAAACCTGCTTTATGTAAGTCTGTTTTTGGGCTAAAAAGTTCCGCACTGTGGCTTTAAGGCCCTGAGGAGATGGTCGTAGATTTACTCTGTGCTGTTTCCTGCAGGTGACGGACAGCTCTGTGATCGCCCTGGTCCCCAAACAAAACTCCGCCTACAACATCTCCAACTCCTCCACCTTCACCAAGAGCCTGAGCCGATACGGTGAGAGAGAGCGCCACAGAGAGCGCCACCTAGAGAGAGTGTGTGAGAGAGAGCGCCACCTAGAGAGAGTGTGAGAGAGAGCGCCACCTAGAGAGAGTGTGTGAGAGAGAGCGCCACCTAGACAGAGTGTGAGAGAGAGAGAGACAGAGAGCGCCACCTAGAGAGAGTGTGAGAGAGAGAGAGACAGAGAGCGCCACAGAGAGCGCCACCTAGAGAGAGTGTGAGAGAGAGAGAGCGCCACAGAGAGCGCCACCTAGAGAGAGTGTGAGAGAGAGCGCCACAGAGAGCGCCACCTAGAGAGTGTGAGAGAGAGAGACAGAGCGCCACCTAGAGAGAGTGTGAGAGAGAGAGAGACAGAGAGCGCCACCTAGAGAGAGAGCGCCACAGAGAGCACCACCTAGAGAGTGTGAGAGAGAGAGAGAGAGACAGAGAGCGCCACCGAGAGAGTGTGAGAGAGAGCGCCACAGAGAGCACCATCTAGAGAGTGTGAGAGAGAGAGAGACAGAGGGCGCCACCTAGAGAGAGTGTGAGAGAGAGCACCACAGAGAGCGCCACCTAGAGAGAATGTGAGAGAGAGCGCCACAGAGAGCACCACCTAGAGAGTGTGAGAGAGAGAGCGCCACAGAGAGCGCCACCTAGAGAGAGTGTGAGAGAGAGCGCCACAGAGAGCACCACCTAGAGAGAATGTGAGAGAGAGCACCACAGAGAGCACCATCTAGAGAGTGTGAGAGAGAGAGAGAGAGACAGAGGGCGCCACCTAGAGAGTGTGAGAGAGAGAGAGACAGAGAGCGCCACCTAGAGAGTGTGAGAGAGAGAGAGCGCCACAGAGAGCGCCACCTAGAGAGACTGTGAGAGAGAGCACCACAGAGAGCGCCACCTAGAGAGCGTGTGAGAGAGAGAGAGACAGAGAGCGCCACCTAGAGAGACTGTGAGAGAGAGCGCCACAGAGAGCGTGAGAGAGAGAGAGAGAGACAGAGAGCGCCACCTAGAGAGAGTGTGAGAGAGAGCGCCACAGAGAGCGCCACCTAGAGAGAGTGTGAGAGAGAGCGCCACAGAGAGCGCCACCTAGAGAGAGTGTGAGAGAGAGCGCCACAGAGAGCGCCACCTAGAGAGAATGTGAGAGAGAGCGCCACAGAGAGCACCATCTAGAGAGTGTGAGAGAGAGAGAGACAGAGGGCGCCACCTAGAGAGAGTGTGAGAGAGAGCGCCACAGAGAGCGCCACCTAGAGAGAATGTGAGAGAGAGCGCCACAGAGAGCACCATCTAGAGAGTGTGAGAGAGAGAGAGACAGAGGGCGCCACCTAGAGAGTGTGAGAGAGAGACAGAGAGCGCCACCTAGAGAGTGTGAGAGAGAGAGAGCGCCACAGAGAGCGCCACCTAGAGAGAATGTGAGAGAGAGCGCCACAGAGAGCACCATCTAGAGAGTGTGAGAGAGAGAGAGACAGAGGGCGCCACCTAGAGAGTGTGAGAGAGAGAGAGACAGAGAGCGCCACCTAGAGAGTGTGAGAGAGAGAGAGCGCCACAGAGAGCGCCACCTAGAGAGAGTGTGAGAGAGAGCACCACAGAGAGCGCCACCTAGAGAGAGTGTGAGAGAGAGAGAGACAGACAGCGCCACCTAGAGAGACTGTGAGAGAGAGCGCCACAGAGAGCGTGAGAGAGAGAGAGACAGAGAGCGCCACCTAGAGAGAGTGTGAGAGAGAGAGCGCCACAGAGAGCGCCACCTAGAGAGAGTGTGAGAGAGAGCGCCACAGAGAGCGCCACCTAGAGAGAGTGTGAGAGAGAGCGCCACAGAGAGCGCCACCTAGAGAGTGTGAGAGAGACAGAGACAGAGAGCGCCACCTAGAGAGAGTGTGAGAGAGAGCACCACAGAGAGCGCCACCTAGAGAGAGTGTGAGAGAGAGCGCCACAGAGAGCGCCACCTAGAGAGTGTGAGAGAGAGAGAGACAGAGAGCGCCACCTAGAGAGTGTGAGAGAGAGAGAGAGCGCCACAGAGAGCGCCACCTAGAGAGTGTGAGAGAGAGAGCGCCACAGAGAGCGCCACCTAGAGAGAGAGAGCGCCACAGAGAGCGCCACCTAGAGAGTGTGAGAGAGAGCGCCACAGAGAGCGCCACCTAGAGAGTGTGAGAGAGCACCACCTAGAGAGAGAGAGAGCGCCACCTAGAGAGAGTGAGCAAGAGAGCACCACCTAGAGTCCCTGGTTTAGTCCTGGTTTAGTCCTGGTTTGTTTTATCTGATGAAGATTTCACACTAATGTGTGAAAACGTAAACTCTTCTTATTAAACGTATTTACTGAACAAACGACCACATTTAATTTAATGAAGGAGCAAAACAAACATGAAAAATGTTTATGCAAATGAGCGCCACAGTCGCCGTCGGTAACGAGCCGAGCGTTTATAGGTCACACATTTAAATATTCACAAATTTAATATTCACATTTGAATATTCACGAGGGAAACAGAATCACACCACAGACAGTCAACAGACAGGCCTTTTACAGCCAGGACTAAACCAGGCCTAAACCAGGACTAAACCAGGACTAAACCAGGGACTGAACCAGGACTGAACCAGGACTGAACCAGGACTGAACCAGGACTGAACCAGGGACTAAACCAGGGACTAAACCAGGCCTAAACCAGGACTGAACCAGAACTAAACCAGGAACTAAACCAGGACTAAACCAGGGACTGATGAGGAAACGGCCTTAAAACAAAGATTTAAAAACAACATATTCTGAACCATTTCCTCATAGTTCTGTATTTGTGTATTTTTATTATTTGTGTATTTTTATTATTTGTGTATTTTTATTATATTTGTGTATTTTTCTTATATTCTGAGTGTTTTCCGTGTTCTTCTGCAGAGAGCATGCTGCGCACGGCCAGCAGCCCTGACAGTCTCCGCTCCAGGACCCCCATGATCACCCCAGACCTGGAGAGCGGAACCAAACTGTGGCACCTTGTCAAGAACCACGACCACGCCGACCAGAGAGAAGGAGACCGAGGGAGCAAGATGGTGTCTGAGATCTACCTCACCAGACTGCTGGCCACCAAGGTGAGAGAGGGAGGAGAGAGGAGGAGAGAGGAGGAGAGAGGAGGAGAGAGGAGGAGAGGGAGGAGAGAGGAGGAGAGAGGAGGAGAGAGGAGGAGAGAGGAGGAGAGAGGAGGAGAGGGAGGAGAGAGGAGGAGAGAGGAGGAGAGGGAGGAGAGAGGAGGAGAGGGAGGAGGAGAGAGGAGGAGAGAGGAGGAGAGGGAGGAGGAGAGAGGAGGAGAGAGGAGGAGAGGGAGGAGGAGAGAGGAGGAGAGAGGAGGAGAGAGGAGGAGAGAGGAGGAGAGGGAGGAGGAGAGAGGAGGAGAGAGGAGGAGGAGAGGGAGGAGAGAGGAGGAGAGAGGGAGAGGAGGAGGAGAAGAGGGGGAGGAGAGACGGAGTCAGAGGTCTCCCTCATGAGAATGCCCACTACTGAGAAGAGCGGGAGATGAGGAGAGGGTCAGAAGAACAGTGGAGCAGAGCAGAAGGTCAGAGGAGCAGAGGAACAGAGGAGCAGAGCAGAGGGTTAGAGGAACAGAGGAGCAGGTCAGAGGGTTAGAGGAACAGAGGAGATGGTGAGATGGATCACATGGATCAGATGGTCAGATGGAACAGACTCTGACGTTCCTCTCTGGTTCCTCAGGGCACGCTGCAGAAGTTCGTGGACGACCTATTTGAGACGATCTTCAGCACAGCTCACCGAGGCTCCGCTCTGCCTCTGGCCATCAAATACATGTTTGACTTTCTGGACGAACAGGCCGATAAACACTGCATCTCCGACCCCGACGTCAGGCACACCTGGAAGAGCAACTGGTGAGAAAATAAGTGAAGGCCACAACCCGTTAGAACATGAGTCCAGAACCTGTGGAAAAAGGTCCAACATCACACAAACCTGACTCCATGTTCTGATGTTCCTCCTCAAAATCAGAGCTGGAGTTGTTTGTTTCATTCACATGTTTGAGGAACTCTTTATTATTAGTCTGTCTACATCTCCAAAGCTCCAAATGCTCTGTTCCACCTTGTGATGTCATCAAGTGGTAGTTTTCAAGTGAACAGCTCCTTTTACCTTTAGTTCAGTAGAGATCGGCAATTCCAGGACTGAAATGATCCAAATTATTCTAGTGAAGGTGTGTGGAGTTTAAAAACACAGTGGAGCACTTCCTGTATCACCACATGATGACATCACAAGGTGGAACAGAGTGTTTTCAGTTTGAGAGAAGATCTCAGCCAATCCAGGTTTAGTTCAGGTATAGTCCAAGGTTTAGTCCAGCTTTAGTCCCGGTTAAGTCCTGGCTTTGTCCAGATTTGGGCTTGGTCTCAGTTTAGTCCTAGTTTAGTCCCGGGTTTGTCCAGGTTTAGGTTTGGTCCAGGTTTAAATAGTTTTCCTTGTGGCTCAATAAAGTTTGTCTAAGTCTAAGGTTTGGTCCAGGTTTGGTCCCGGTTTAGTCCCGGTTTAGTCCAGGTTTAGAGTTCCTCCTTCTGCCTTCAGCGTCTTAAGGATTTTTCAGAATTTCCGTATTTCTGTTTTTTTCTTTCCATTTTTAGTTTTAGTTCAGGTGCTGTTTTCACTCTTTATTTGTTTACTCACTTTTTTATTTACCTTCTCCTTCTTTTCTCTCCCTCCCTCCATCCCTCCATCCCTCTCTCCATCTCCAGTCTTCCTCTGCGTTTCTGGGTGAACGTCATAAAGAACCCTCAGTTCGTCTTTGACATCCATAAAAGTTCCATCACAGACGCCTGTTTGTCTGTGGTGGCTCAGACCTTCATGGACTCGTGCTCCACGTCCGAACACAAACTGGGCAAAGACTCGCCGTCCAACAAGCTCCTGTACGCCAAAGACATCCCCAACTACAAGAACTGGGTCGAGAGGTGAGTACTACTACTGCAGATACTACTACTACTACTACTACTGCTACTGTACATCAACCAAAGATATCCCAAACTATAAGATCTGTGTACAGAAGTGAGTACTGTGAGTACTACGACTACTACGACTGTACATAAAGAACATACCCACCAAAGAGATAAGTATCACAAATACAACTACTCCCCCTCCACAGTATTTGAAGTACTTGTTTGTGTATTTGAAGTACTTTTCTGTGTACTTTTCTAGGTACTACTCGGACATCTCCCGGCTCCCTGTGATCTCGGACCAGGACATGAGCGCGTACCTCGCCGAACAGTCCCGACTCCACATCAACCAGTTCAACAGCATGTCCGCCCTGCACGAGATCTACTCCTACATCACCAAGTACAAGGACGAGGTGAGCCAGATGCCCTCCCACTGAGCCAGATGCCCTCCCACTGAGCCACATGCTCCTAATCTTAAATTTACAGAAAAAATTCAGGAGGGATTCTTGTGAGGTTTAAGTCAAGTTCTAATGTTCTGATGTTCCTCCTCAAAAACAGACCTGGAGTTGTGTTTGTTTCATTCACATGTTTGAGGAACTCTTTATTATTAGTCTGTCTACATCTCCAAAGCTCCAAACGCTCTGTTCCACCTTGTGATGTCATCAAGTGGTAGTTTTCAAGTGAACAGCTCCTTTTACCTTTAGTTCAGTGGAGATCGGTGATTCCAGGACTATAATAAAAACTGGAAGATGAATCCAAGATGGCGTCGTGTTGTTTTCAGTGGCCTGGGCTCATTGGAGCATCGCAGAAAAAAAAGATTTTTACTTCTGCGTTACTTCAGAAACGTGCAGTTCTGACCAATCAGAGCGGACTCAGAGCGGGGCTAGGCTGACTTTTAACTTTAAAATTTTTAAAGTTCATATTGTAAGAAAACTAGGGATGCACCGAAATAAAAATTAGTGGTCGAAACCGAATAAAACTTACGCTTGCCCGAAAGCAAATATCAAATGTGGTTAAGTTTTTCACTATTTTTTAATATTGCATAAACAGCCTAGAATCGATTTTTAGACATGTTTTTAAAAGAAAGTAAATATTTATTTAATATTCTTTAAATATTCCAGTAGCATTTCCTCTAATTTTAAAGCATTTTAAAGAAGGCCCCAGATTTCCGCGTCACTGCTCGTTGTTCGATTGCGTCACGCGCCATTATTCAGTCTGACTTTTAACTCACTCCACCGAAAGCCGAATGTGGCTTTTTTTGCAATATTCGGCCAAATATATTTGGTTGCCGAATATTCGTTGTGTCCCTAAAGAACACAGAAGAATCCTACAAAATCCGGCCTTTATGAAACTGTGGACGCCGTCAGAACATGGGCAGTTTGATTTAATAGAAAATGCATTGGGCTCTATGGTCAGGTCAGAGGTTGGAGGTCAGAGGTCAGGGGCCGGAGGTCAGGAGTCAGGTACATTGTGTTCTAGGGGAGAATTCTTTCTGGGCTGGAGCTCCTGAAGCTGCAGTACCTGGGGCGGCCACTAGTCGATGTCGCTCGCGGACAGAGGGCACTTTTTAGAGATCCAGAGCCGAAATGATCCAAATGATTCTAGTGAAGGTGTGTGGAGTTTAAAAACACAGAGGAGCACTTCCTGTATCACCACATGATGACATCACAAGGTGGAACAGGGTGTTTGAGAGAAGAGCTCAGCCTAAATCTGCAGAGTTTGTGTGTGAAACGTGAATGAAACAAAACACAACTCCAGGTGTTTGTGACGAGGAAACGACAGAGAAAAGTGTCATACGGGTCCTTTAACGATGTTGAGATGATTAACAACAATTTAAGCTGCTTTTCTCCGTGGAGATGTTATTCTCTTGTCTGGAATGTTCCACAGTACGGCATTAAACCTTTCCTTCTTCATGGAGACCAAACCAAGTTCCAGGTCAGAATGTTTGTTTTTCTAGGTATTTTTGAGCTCTAAAACCACCTGTGATTGAATAAATGTACAGTAGAGCTGTTAAATGTCACACTGTGGAATATTCCAGACAGAGTAGTGACGTATCCATAGAAACAAGCAGGTGACGGACCCCCAACCGCAATTAGGGGAAACATTTATGTGTTTTTTCCAATTCTAATTTTGTTTTTCGTTCAGATTCTGTCGGCGTTGGAGCGAGACGAGCAGGCGAAGAGACAGAGACTGCGCAGCAAACTGGAGCAGGTCATTGACACTATGGCGCTGACCAGCTGAGGGCGCTCTTCTGTCCGCCCCATGTGTTTTTAATGGACAACTTTAAACCTAAAAACACTCCTGAAAACTACCGCCACCGCCGCCGTCTCCCCAAAGCAACGCGAAACCGGACTCGAAACTGCCAAGAACGGTACACAAAACACAAACGGGAGGGAACTGTCTCTGGAATTTACAAAGTCAAAATTCTGGAAAATTTGGGATAAAATTCGTGGATGTTGTGGTTTGAATTTTTGGAGTTTTCTCGTTTTCATGAAGTGACGCTGGACTCGGAACGTCACGGACTAAATGGGCCAATCAGTGAAGAGAATCTGGCCCATGTGGCTTCGTTTCCAGGAAGAAATCAACTTTTTTTTTTTTTTTTCCCCAATTTTTGTACAATTGTAAAAAACTGACACTGCCCTCTCCTCTCACTACTCATAACTGCAGAGTTTGCACAGTAAATGACCGTTTTTAAAGCAAAGACGTTTTTCACTTTAAAGGGCCCATATTACGCCATTTTCTGACCTGAGCTAATGTCGTTTCCTCGTCACAAACACCTGGAGTTGTGTTTTTTTATTTCATTCACAAATTTAACACACAAACCTGCAGATTTAGACTGAGATCTGCTCTCAAACTGAAAAACACTCTGTTCCACCTTGTGATGTCATGTACCAGGACAAAAGATGGACTAAACCTGAACCTGAGCTGGAGTAAAGCTGGAGTAAAGCTGGACTAAACCGGGACCAAACCAGGACCAAACCAGGACTAAACTTGAACCAAACCTGAACTGGGACTAAACTGGGACTAAACTGGGACTAAACTGGGACTAAACTGGGACTAAACTTGGACTAAATCTGAACCAAACCGGGATGACACCTTCACTAGAATCATTTGGATCATTTCAGTCCTGGAATTGCCGATCTCTACTGAACTAAAGGTAAAAGGAGCTGTTCACTTGAAAACTACCACAAGGTGGAACAGAGCGTTTGGAGCTTTGGAGATGTAATAATAAAGAGTTCCTCAAACATGTGAATGAAACAAACACAACTCCTTTTTGAGGAGGAACATCAGAACATGACTTAAACCTCACAGGAGTCGGGTTTGTGTAATACTGGTCCTTTAAGAAAACAATAAATAAATGAATTTTGCAAAGAGGCGTCGAAAAATCGTGAAAAGACTCGTATCGTGCCATGATCTTTTGAATGTTGTTTGGTGCAAAGATGTTTCGTTTTGATGGAATGTGCAAGATTTGACTGAACAGGAGAAAAAAAAAAAAAAGGCAGGAACTTTCGAGGTGCAATCGTTTTTCAGGGACACCAAAAATCTGCGCGCCACGGTTGTTGTTGCTTTATTAGCGTTAGCCACGTTAGCATCGGAAATACACGCTTTATTTGTTTGTTATTGGCTGAAATTCTCAACTTGTGTAATCATAGTACTTTTTTAACATTTATTTGGGAGACATTTTTGCCTATTTTTTCACCAAATTAAGCTACAAAAACTTTTTTTTTTGTCAAATCAAGTTGAGAATTGTAATTTCAGGAAGCCTCATCTCAGTGGATTTTAAAAACGGAACAATGAAGTAATCTCATTGCACTGAAGTCAAAAACATCGTACAGCTCTAACCATCTCACAAATCGATATTAAAAAATAAAATAAAACAAAACATTTAAAACATTCAACATTTTTGACAAAGTTTTCAAATTTGTTGCAAAATGATCTAATTTCTCAGTTTTGGACTGACTAAAAACATTTGTTTGAGGTGATATTGAATAAAGGCTGTTGCCATAGTAATAAATAAATAAAAACATCGCTGATCTATATTTTTAAATGGTAGAAGGTCCTCAAAATGGCGTCCATAGCAAGAGAAATGTGACTTGAAACATGTAAAGACCCATGGGTTTCAGAGTGGAATGGAGAAAAAAAAATATTCAGAACCGCGTTGCCGTAGCGATTAACAATTTAAAACACATTATTCTTTTTAAAATCTATACAAATTAGTACAACTTCTTAAAATGTTGCATATGAGCTGAAACCCATGAATAATGTATGTAGTGAAAAAAGGACTTCAGTTCCCACAATGCACCAGTTGAAGTTGGCTCAGGTCACATGACTGAATTTCTTTTGAATCGTTCTACTCTGTGGTTCATATAAACATGGCAACATACGTTAGTGTTAAATCTGAGAGAATTTAAAATTAGATTAATGAAAAATTTCAAACCAAAATTCACAATCGTAATTTTCGGAAAAGAGCTGGTTAGAAAATCGTTTTTAAATCTCGCCTTCCGCCGTCTGTGGCTTAACCTCTTTCTACTCCTTGTCTCATTTTGAAGAATTCAGAATTTCGTGGTTGAGAATTTTAATTTTAATTTTGCTTGCCGAAAACCAAACTGTGGTCTGTGTAACGTTGCTTTATTTCGTGTGTAAAATTGTAAATGTTTTTTTTCCCCAGTGGAAGAAAGCTGGATGCCATTTTCTGTTTTTGATTTTGAAGGTTAAAAGTTTAAATTTGGGTGTAAATTGTGTAATATTTTTGCCGGTACGATGGCAGACTCTGGGGTTTTGTGAATGTGAAACTGCTGCTCATGTTTTTCTCTTTAGGGCTGTGGTGGAGAGGCTAAAACAGCACCGCCATCAGACCGGGAGGGGAACTGACCCTATCTCGCAACGTTAAAGAGACATGAACCAGGACTGAACCGGGGGCTGAACAGGGGACTGAACCAGGACTAAACCAGGACTGAAGCATGGACTAGACCATGGACTATAACAGGACTGAACAGGATTAAAGTGGGGACTATAGCAGGACTGAACCAGGACTAAACCACAAAGACCAGGGGTCTAAACAAAATCTAAGCCAGAATTATAACAGTTCTGAATCCAAACCCAGGAGTAAAGAAAATCTGGACTGGTTTAATCCTGGTTTAGTCCTGGCTTAGTCCTGGTTTAGTCCTGGCTTAGTCCTGGCTTAGTCCTAGTTTGGTACTAATCACTGAACTGTACTGGACTAGACCAGAGCTAAACCAAAATGAAACCAGGACTAGACCAGGACTGAACCAGGTCTAAACCAGGACTTCCTCCCCTCCTTCAGATGGCGCTGCTCTCTGATCGTGAATGCTGTTTCATCTTTTTGAAAACTGTTTTTAAACTGAACCTTTGACAAACAGAGCACAAACTTCCATGTTTTTATGCACTATTTTCACCCTGAACTCCCTGCACCATGAGCCAAAAACCAGACATGTCTTTACACGTCCACCAGGGGGCGTAACCTTTACAACTGACGTCAGGCCCAAGAGGGAGCCTCAGGGTTAGTCCAACTAAACAAGGACTAACCCTGGATCAAACCAGGACTACCATGACTGAAGTGGCTCCACTATCAAACCTGACTAAACCAGGGCTAAACCTGGAACTAAACCAGGACTTAAGCGGGTCTAAAACAGGACTAAAACCAGTACTGAGACACTTTTATGATCTAAACCAGGTCTACATGGGTCTAAACTAGAACTAAACCAGGTTTTTGAAGGACTAATCTAGGCCTCCTTCACTAAAACGTAAATGACAAATATCCAGTGCTGTTTTTAACGATTTTGTAAAGTTGTAAAGTGTACGGCCTCTTCCTGTTTACTGTTACATCACTTCCTGTCAGCCATCTTGTCTTCTTCCTGAGCTGCCAATCAAATCAAACTCCGCCATTTTAGACGTTTTCATACGACTCGTGTTTCAGGATCATGTGTAAATATCTGTTTTCATATTTTGCAGATTTACTACTGTAAATACGAAACGCATCGACAAGAGATTAAAACTTTTTGCTAAATAAAAATAAAGTGTTTGATTTTTTAAACATCTGGAGTTTTGCAGTGATTTCAGTGAGGCTGCTGTTGTGTCCTTGGGCAAGACACTTTATCCACATGGCCCAGTGTAAATGCCACACAGGGATACACGAGGAGGGGAGGAAAGGGTGGAAGAGGAGATGAGAGGAAAGAGAGGGAGAGGAGAGAGAAGAGGAGAGAGGGAGATGAGAGGAGAGGAGAGGAGGAAAGAGAAGAGGAGAGAGGGAGAGGAGATGAGAGGAAAGAGAAGAGAGTGAAAGAGGAGATGAGAGAGAGAGAGAGAGAGAGAGAGGAGGAGGTGAAAGGTCAGAAGAACAGAACATCTGGGTGAAAAGGAGAGGAAGAGAGGGAAATAAGGGAGAGGGAGAGAAAGTACTGCTGCTGCTGCTACTATTGTTCAGACACGACTCCGTCAGGCCTGTGTCTGTGCGTTTACAGATGGAGAAAAGAAAAAGAGAAAAAAGAGGAGGAATATGAAATAAATAAATCAAACTCTGACACGTGAAGAAGAAGAAACAAGAGATGACAGAATCAGGTCACAGAGAGGGGGGGGGGGGGGGGGGGGGCAGGTGAATGTGTAGAGGAGAGAGAGAGAGGGATTGAAGAAGGGAGAAGAGGGAAGGAGGGGGAGAGAAAGAGAGAGAGGGAGGAGGGGTGAGGGTAGAAGGGAGAGGGAGGAGAAAGGAGAGGAGAGACAGGAAAGCAAGGGAGAGGGGGAGTGGGGGGGTAGAGAGAAGAGAAGAGGAAGGGAAGGAGGGGAGAGATGGAGGAGAGCGAGGGAGGGAGGAGAGAGGAGAGCGGGGCAGGTGTAAAGGAGAGAGAAAGAGGAGAGGAGGAAGGGGGAAAGGGAGAGAAAGAAGAAAAAAGAGGAAGGGAAGGAGGGAGGAGATGGAGGGAGAGAGGAAGGGAGGAGAGACAGCAAGGGAGGAGAAAGAAGAGGGGGAGGTGTAGAGGAGATAGAGAAAAAGGAGAGAAGGGAGGGGGAAGGGGGAGAGAGAGAAGAGGAAGGGAAGGAGAGAGAGAGACAGGTAGTTTACATGTTTGTGAGAGAAGAAAAAGAGGAGAGGGAGAGAGGGAGGAGAGGAGACAAGGAGATAGAAAAGCAAGAAGAGGGGGAGAGGAGACAGAGGAGTGGAGAAAGAGAGAGAGAGGGAGTGAAAGAGAGGGAGGATGAGAGGGGGACAGAATCAGGTCACAAGCCTCAGGTGAACGTATAGAGTTTATATTTACAGAGAAGAAAGGAGGAGGGAGAAAGAGGAGGAGAAGAGAGGGAGGTGGGGGGTATGGGAGTAGAAAGATGAGCTAAAAGAGGGACAAAGAAAGACAAGGAGGGATGGAGGGAGGAGAAGAGAGGAGAGGAGGAGGAGGAGAGACTGAAGAAGTGTGACTGAAAAGTCTTTTGTTCATCTGCAGATTTTAGGGGTTGGTTTTCCAGTTCACACCAGTCCTCCCGTTCTCTATCTATCTATCTATCTATCTATCTATCTCTTTCTCCCGTTCTCCTTCTCTCTCTCTCTCTTTCTCTCCCTGTTCTCCTTCTCTCTCTCTATCTCTCCTCCCTCTCTCCCTCTCCCCCCCTCTCTCCCTCTCCTCCTCTCTCTCTCCTCTCTCTCTCTCTCCCTCTCTTTCCTCTCTCTCTCTCCCTCTCCCTGTCTCTCCCTCTCCCTCTCTCTCCTTTCTCTCCCTCTCTCCCACTCTCCCTCTCTCTCCTCCCTCTGTTAGTTTTTTTTGTCTCGTTTTAAAAAACAAACATTTACATTTTCATCAGTTTTTCATTTTCAGGTCGATAAAAGTCCCACAGCTGAGACCAGAGTCACACTGAGAACCAGACCAGAACCTCCACATCAATACACCAGATGCCCTCCCACCCTCCTGTGTCCCCGTGTGTCAGATGCCCTCCCCGTGTGTCAGATGCCCTCCCCGTGTGTCAGATGCCCTCTCCGTGTGTCAGATGCCCTCCCCGTGTGTCAGATGCCCTCTCCGTGTGTCAGATGCCCTCTCCGTGTGTCAGATGCCCTCCCCGTGTGTCAGATGCCCTCTCCGTGTGTCAGATGCCCTCTCCGTGTGTCAGATGTCCTCTCAGTGTGTCAGATGCCCTCTCTGTGTGTCAGATGCCCTCTCCGTGTGTCAGATGCCCTCCCCGTGTGTCAGATGCTCAGACATGACTGGGCAGATCTGTGTGTGTCTGTGTGTGGAGCTTCAGAGACCAGGACTGGACTGGACTACAGTGGGTCCATCATCTGTGACTCTTGGTTTGGGGCCAGATTGTGCTTGGTGCTAGACTGCGGTACTGCTCTGTCTGTGGAGAGTAAAACAGGTCCAGAGAGAGAACAGACACACTCACAGACACACTCACACTCACAGACACACTCACACAATTTTATACCAACAAGTAGAGAAGAATCAGAGAGAACGTTTTTTAACATGTTTAACATTTGCTCTGTGCAGTTTTATTTTGAAAGATTTTTAACGTGGCAAAAGGAGAAATTTAATTTGTCAACTGGACAGAGTTTATTTGGTCGAATACGTTTCTCATCCAAGCTGCTTCTTCAGTTCTGGTCAGATGCTGGTGGACACTGCTTTATATCTGCCTGAAGGGAGGAGCTTAATTACAATGAAATGACTCTGAGACGCACATATTTATTTACAGTTTCTGTTAGTTGGGTGAGTCTATTCAATATGGAGTGGGAGTGGGGGAGTAGTTAGCAGAACCATTCAGGGCCATGATGGTGTTTTCACACCTCTGGACATGTCCTGGCTAGTCCCATTGTTTTCTCAGTTTGTTTTGATTTAGGTTTGAGGATAGAGTTATAGATGGAGACAAATGATGTCTGAGACCTCCATTTCTGTTCAAGGAAGGATTCTCTTTCTTGACAAAAATAGCTTCTTTAACTCCCCTCTCAAACCAGTTCTTTTCTCTGGCCAAGATCTGGACCTCGCTGTCCTCAAAGGAGTGGCCTGTGGCTTTTAGGTGGAGATGTACGGCAGACTGAGGTCCTTTTAGGTGGAGATGTACGGCAGATTGCGGCCCACCCTGGTTTTCCCGTCTGTGTTGATACATCCTTTTGTGAAGTGGCTGTTTTGTTTCTCCAATGTAGCGCCCCCTGCAGTCTTCACTACAATGAATGGAGTAGACCACATAGCACTCCACCCACACACTGGTATCGCTTTGTTGATGATAATTTCTCAAAAATCAAAATTCAAGATTTGGAACATTTTACTGCACATATCAATTCTGTAGATCCGAACATCAAATTCACACGTGAAGATGCCAAGGACAACACATTGGCCTTCTTAGATTGTGCAGTAACGATAAGAGAAGACCGGCGACTCCAGGTAGAGGTCTTCAGGAAGCCCACACACACCGACCAATATCTGCTTTTTGATTCACACCACCCACTTCAGCACAAACTGGGAGTCATTCGGACATTACAACACAGGGCCCAAGTGGTTCCTACAAGCGCAGAGGGAAAGGAGAAAGAAGAACAACACGTGGAGAAAGCCCTCTCCGTTTGTGGAGATCCTAAATGGGCTTTCAATAAAACGAAGAGAGCCAAGAAACAGGACAACAGAGAACCAGAGCCCAGGAGAAGGGGTGGAACTATTCCTTACCTGGCTGGTGTTTCCGAAAAACTACAGAGGTTCTTCAGACAACATGAAATCCCAGTCTATTTCAAACCCACAAACACTTTAAGACAAAAACTGGTCCATCCTAAGGACAAAACACCGAGCCACAAACAAAGCAATGTGGTCTACTCCATTCAGTGTAGTGAAGACTGCAGGGGGCGCTACATTGGAGAAACAAAACAGCCACTTCACAAAAGGATGTATCAACACAGACGGGAAAACCAGGGTGGGCCGCAATCTGCCGTACATCTCCACCTAAAAGGACCTCAGTCTGCCGTACATCTCCACCTAAAAGCCACAGGCCACTCCTTTGAGGACAGCGAGGTCCAGATCTTGGCCAGAGAAAAGAACTGGTTTGAGAGGGGAGTTAAAGAAGCTATTTTTGTCAAGAAAGAGAATCCTTCCTTGAACAGAAATGGAGGTCTCAGACATCATTTGTCTCCATCTATAACTCTATCCTCAAACCTAAATCAAAACAAACTGAGAAAACAATGGGACTAGCCAGGACATGTCCAGAGGTGTGAAAACACCATCATGGCCCTGAATGGTTCTGCTAACTACTCCCCCACTCCCACTCCATATTGAATAGACTCACCCAACTAACAGAAACTGTAAATAAATATGTGCGTCTCAGAGTAATTTTCATTGTAATTAAGCTCCTCCCTTCAGGCAGATATAAAGCAGTGTCCACCAGCATCTGACCAGAACTGAAGAAGCAGCTTGGATGAGAAACGTATTCGACCAAATAAACTCTGTCCAGTTGACAAATTAAATTTCTCCTTTTGCCATGGATTCTACCTGGACGACTGAGGGATTCTACACAGATTTTTAACATGTTTAACATTTGCTCTGTGCAGTTTTATTTTGAAAGATTTCTTCATTTTAGTCTCGATAAACCAGAACAGGAAGTGCTGACGCTACAGTGAAAAAGGAACTTTTATAAATGACCAAAAAAGGAGTTTAAACGAGCTCACGAGACACTGTCCAAACTGTCCAAACTACTGTCCCCTTTACACAGGACACTGTCCAAACTGTCCAAACTACTGTCCCCTTTAGAGGAAGAGAGGGAGAGCGGAGGAGAAGGAGGACAGAGGGGAAAGAAAGAGAGGAGAGATGAGAGAGGGATGATGAAAGAGTGGTGTTATGGGAAGAGAGAAAGAGAGAAGTGACAAAATAAAACAAAGAATAAAATATGTAGAAATATGGTAAATATGAAGAAAGAGAGAGACTAAAAGAAGGACAAACCAGGACTAACCCAGGACTAAACTCAGGACTAACCCAGGACTAACCCAGGACTAAACTCAGGACTAACCCAGGACTAACCCAGGACTAAACTCAGGACTAACCCAGGACTAACCCAGGACTAACCCAGGACTAAACTCAGGACTAACCCAGGACTAACCCAGGACTAAACTCAGGACTAACCCAGGACTAACCCAGGACTAAACCAGGACTGAACCAGGATTATTTTAAATTGGAAAACATGAAAGATGAAGGTGTGTAAAAGAACATAAAGTCCTGAAAATAAAAGAACAGAAGATTTAAAGAGAAATCTATAAAACAAAATGGAGACTTAATGAGACTAAAGAGGGATTTATGAGGACGGAGGGATGAAGAGGAGGTGAAGGAACGAGAGACGATCGAAGGTATTGATCACACAGACAGGTCATATACAAGAGGAAATGATGAAGGGAGAGAGAGGGAGAGAGGAGAAGAATGAAGAGGAGGGGAGAGAGGTGAGAAGAGACGAGAGGGAGGAAAGAAAAAGAGAGAGGGAGGAGGAGGAGGAAAGAAAAAGAGAGGGAGGAGGAGGAGGAAGGAAAAAGAGAGGGAGGAGAAGAATGAAGAGGAGGGGAGGTGAGAAGAGAGAAGAAGGAGGAAAGAAAAAGAGAGGGAGGAGGAGGAAAGAAAAAGAGGGAGGAGGAGGAGGAAAGAAAAAGAGAGGGAGGAGGAGGAAAGAAAAAGAGAGAGGGAGGAGAAGAATGAAGAGGAGGGGAGAGAGGTGAGAAGAGAGGAGAGGGAGGAAAGAAAAAGAGAGAGGGAGGAGGAGGAATAGAGAGAGGGAGAGGAGGAGAGAGAGAGGAAAGGTGTTTGGTCGGAGGAAGAGCCGTACAGACTTTTCTCTTCATCAGAGACACGAGCGGATGGACGTCAGTAAAGAGCGAGAGCAGAGGCGGCTCCCTGGAACAGAGGAGCCGCTCAGGCACAGAGCGATTAACGAGCTGCTGTCGGGAATTAGGGCCCCAAATGTTCTCTATAGAGGCTTTACCCCGTCACATGACCCCCATAGCAACGGTAACTACGCCGCCATGACACCGGGCGGCTGAACAGAACGAGTGTGTTCCATCTGTCCCGAAATATCTGGAATCTCTAACCTCAGATGAGCGAAAAAAAACTCCTTGGAAAAGCTCAAATCAAACTCTAATATCGATCCTACAATGTGAGCACCAGTTTCTACTCGGATTCGATAGAAGTAGAATTTCCGGATATTTCAAACTACTTGATCTTTGCGTCCAGTAGCTCCACCAAAGAGCAGATCAAGGTTTATAAAAGTCTAGAGGTGAACCAGTATTTTGTTTCTGGGTGGGTCAGATGTTTTTATGTAGGAAAAGCTCGCAGGAACGTCAAGGTTTTAATCGGAAAGGTAAGTGTTTTCCAACTCGCACTGAACCACGTCACTCGCCATAGGACCGGCGTTTTCTTTATTGCTTTGCTTATCAACAACGATGTCTTCTAGAATTAATCGTTTTTTCCGAGCGGATCTTTCTAACGTTCGCGAGTATCTTTTCATGGCTGATTCTTTCGTAGTTTGGCTCTTCGACTCATATTGGTCGTAGGAGCCCAGTCTGGGTTCGTTGGATCGTAAACTGGTGCGGGTTTTCCTGGATAAATGAATGACATTTTAGTTCAGTAAGTTTTCTTCTTTCATTAAATAAACTATGAAACAATCTGAAGAGCAAATACCTCGATGAAAGTGACGTGAGCAAACTTCAGGTGTCATGATGGCACCATTCGAAATCTCTTCGCGGTTTATGTTTGCGAGTTATAATTCCCGTCTTTTTTCGATAATTCCCTTGTTTGAGTTCCTGATGAGTCATTTCCAGAGGAACAGTGAAAAAATGAATCGTTTTATCCCTTTCAGAACGGCTCCACCAGACAAATACACAACAAAACCTGTCCATGTTTCTCTGACGCTGCTGAACTGAAGACAATCGCCTGCCTGGTGTCATGGCGGCGTAGTTACCGTTGCTATGGGGTCACATGACGGTGCAAAGCCTCGATAATGACGATTACAGTGAGTCTGACAGGTGTTACTTTGATTTGATTAAAATTAGTTTTATTAGATCAACAGTTTATATTTCCACCTTGTGATGTCATAAAGCTGAAGTTGTGTTGTCGTGGTTCGTGTTTTGTCGTCGTCGTTGTTGCATATTTTGGTATATGAACGCTGAATGACTCCTGCTCAGTGGCCTTCAGAAGCCCGTCCGGCAGAGGAAATGCAGGGTCACCAATGATGTAGAAGTCGACCCCAACACCTTCTGCATCCACCCCTCCCTGAACAACAGAACATGGAATCGAAACATGACCAACCTTAGACCGTCTGTACAATGGCATCATGGGCACTACCAGACACACACACTTTCAATAGAGGGTACACAAAAAAACACTTTGGAAAATAATGAAAACAGACGTAAACGTACCAACATTTGTCATCCACCACACCGGCAGTGCGTAAGAAGCCTTTACTATGGATGAAGTCCCTGTAACCGTCACCGGGGGGCAGTATCGGGATGTGGGTTCCATCAATACACCTGATAATCTGGGGCAGTCCATAGACCTTCTGAAATCGCGCAGCAATTCGGTTGGCTTCTTCCAGGTCCGGCGTTTTAATAAAATGCTTAGCAACCGTGTCCACCATCCCTCGACAGAACCTGTGCACCAACCTTTGGAGCGTAGATTTATAAACACCAAACGGACAGGCGCCCAGGCGATATTCACCACAGCATCCCAGTTTATACAAAACTACGGCCACTCGCGGTAGTGGGACTGGTGTGTTGACAGGTGTTTCTGCCGGTCGCACAAAGAAGTCCACCAAAACACAAAGCTGAAGTTCTGAAGTTCTCCTTCAACTCTCCACTCCCGACTCCGGACCTTCATCCACAGATTCCTGGTCCGAGTCAGAGACAAGGACAGGCCCGGACAGTTAAAGGTGTCGAAATGAGCCATAACTTGATTGTGAAGTGCAGATTTAAAACAGCGAACGCCACAATAAGCCGCAGCGTTCTCGTGGTTGTTTGTATTTTTCCAGGTTTATTAAATATAGTTTGTGCCTTTGCTTCTGTTATGTCCAGAAACCGGGACGGTACATTTGGACATGTGTATGGGGACGGAGTATCCCGGTTTCATCTGAACGGCACATCCTGAACACCGCCATAACCGGAATATAGCGGATAACCGGAATACCGAGGTGCACGTGAACGCACTCACTGATTTAAGGACAGAGTCCCTCGTCTTTAACTGTCACCAGTCCGAAAAGAAAAGGAAAGAAAAGAAACAAAGACTGTGGAAGACAGAGAGAAAGAGAAAAAAGAGAGTGAGAGATCAGTGGAAAGAAAGAGCAGAGAAAGATGAGAGAGAAAGAGGAGAGTGAAAGAGGAGAAAAAGAGTAGAGAGGGAAAGAGGAGACAGAAAAAGAGGAGAGAGAGAGAGGAAAGAGGGAAAGAGGAGAGAGAGAAAGAGGAGAGTGAAAGAGGAGAAAAAGAGGAGAAAAAGAGGAGAGAGGGAAAGAGGAGAGAGAGAGAGGAGAGTGAAAGAGGAGAAAAAGAGGAGAGTGGGAAAGAGGACAGCGGTCTCGGTGAGTGGTTTAAGTCGAGTTAATTGGGACAGAGGCAAAAAGGAGGAACAACAGAATCAGTGAAGTGAAACAGAAGAGAGAAAGAGAGAAAGAGGGGGCAGAGAGGGAGGGAGAGAACGATTGAGAAGGAGGGAGAGAGATGGTGAGGGGGGTTTATTTAAATCAGTTGTGTTGTAGTCCTGGTTCAGTCCTGATGTAGTCCTGGCTTAGTCCTGGTTTAGACCTGGTTTAGTCCTGGTTTAGACCTGGTTTAGTCCTGGTTTAGTTCTGGTTTAGTCCTGGTTTAGACCTGGTTTAGTCCTGGTCTAGTACAGGCTAAGTCACTCCCCCTTCAGAGCTCTATCACGGTCTCTCCTCATCGTTACAGCTGCACTTCACTAAAACATCTCATATTTTCACAAAATAATTACAGGCCTCATTTGCATAAGTGATGAGAGAATCTGTTAATTATTCCAAACGCCGACGACAAAACAAAAAAGACCAAAAAAAGAAAAGAAAAGAATCAGTGTAAAAACGCTCTGGTCTTCTCCGCTCTCATTCGTCTCTTTGTTCACTGTTTTGTGGTTTTATTTCTGTTTAAAATGAGCAGAAGAACCAGGACTAAACCAGAACTAAACCAGGACTACAACAGGACTGAAGCAGGACTAACCCAGACCTACAGCAGTAGTTTGAATTGGCTCCTCTCCTCTGATTATGATTATGCAAATGAGCCTCGTCATAACGAACACTAACGAGGAGAGTCAATATGAGGCGTTTAAAGAACCTCGGAAAACAAAGACAAATAAACACGACAAAGACTTCAGATCAGTGGGTTTGTACTGTCACTTAGTCCTGGTCTAGTCCTGGTCTAGTCTTGGTTTAGTCTTGGTTTAGTCTTGGTCTAGTTGTGGGTTAGTCCTGGGTTAGACATGGGTTAGACCTGGTTTAGACCTGGTTTAGTCCTGGGTTAGACCAGGGTTAGACCTGGTTTAGACCTGGTTTAGACCTGGGTTAGACCTGTTTTAGAACTGGTTTAGTCCTGGGTTAGACCTGGTTTAGTTCTGGTTTAGTCCTGGATTAGACCTGGGTTAGTCTTGTTTGGATCCAACCACACAGACCAGCTTTCACACCGGACTAACCCAGGTCTAACCCAGGTTTAAACCAGAACTAAACCAGGAATAAAACCAGGAATAAACCAAGACCAAACCAGGTCTAGAGCAGGTCTTGGATCAGTCTCGGCTCTTTGCACATGACACTGAGGATTTTACAGCAAAACCACAAACCCCAACGGGACTTATTATAGAGACAGAGAGAGAGAAAGAGAGAAAAGAGGGAGAGAAAGAAAGAGAGAGAGAGAGGGACCTAGTCTAGTCCTAAGGTAGTCCTGGTTCAGACCTGGTTTAGTCCTGGTTTAGTCCTGGTTTAGTCCTGGTTTAGCCCTGGTTTAGTCCTGGTTTAGTCCTGGTTTAGTCTTGATTCAGTACATGTCTCCAGACCCCTCCTCGTCGTCGCCCCCTCCTGGCAGGAGGTTGTGTACTTCGAGTACAGCCCTCAGTCTGTTGTACTCTCGTAGTACTTTTCGCAGTACTTCTTGGCAGCAGGTGAAGTTGGTACACGTGTTTTCTGGGATGTGGGATGGGAGGGCATCTGAGTCCTGCTCCGACGAAACTGAAACCAAAAAAGAAAAAGAAATTTTTTTTTAATAAAACACAAATATGAAACAGCGACTCTCATTTGGGCTGCCAGGTTGAGTGCTGAAATCCAGTTATTTTAAATGTGTAAAACGATTATTATTATTATTATTATTATTATTATTATTATTATTATTATTATTATTATTATTATTATTTCTACTTCATTTGTTCTAAAACCTGTTGTAAATATAAATTATAGTTTTACACAAATCAAGTAACAATTTGTGAAGAAAATTTGAAAAATGTTTACGCGACCAATTTCCAAATGGTGACGACAATACGATACTGGACTAAACCAGGACTAAACCAGGACTAAACCAGGTCTAAACCAGGACTAAACCAGGTCTAAACCAAGACTAAACCAGGACTAAACCAGGTCTAAACCAGGACTAAACCAGGACTAAACCAGGTCTAAACCAGGACTAAACCAGGACTAAACCAGGACTAAACCAGGTCTAAACCAGGACTAAACCAGGTCTAAACCAGGACTAAACCAGGTCTAAACCAGGACTAAACCAGGACCACAGTTCTACTCAGAGCTTTACTCACAGTGGAGCCTCAGGCCGATGTTCAGAGTCGCCTGAAGAACACAGAGCAGAGCCAGAGAGAGGAGCGCCCCCCGGAGGACACGCTCTGAAACACACACACTGTAAACCTGATGCCCTCCCACAGAGAGAGGAGCGCCCCCCCGGAGGACACGCTCTGAAACACACACATACTGTAAACCTGATGCCCTCCCACAGAGAGAGGAGCGCCCCCCGGAGGACACGCTCTGAAACACACACTGTAAAATCAAAAATCAGATTAAAGTCTAACTTGAACTTCAGACAGAGCAGTGCCTACAGTTAGCATCACACCCCAGAGAATGATCAGGGAAAACATTTGTGGATTTGACTTTTAGAGATTTCATAATCAACTAGAACACAAAATCTCTATTTCTCTCTCTCGCTTCTCTCTTACCTTTAGAGTGACCGTCTCTTTCTCTCCGTCTCCTCTCCCTCTCTTTCTCTTTCATCTGTAGTTTGGCAGCTCTCTTCTCTCTCTTCTCTCTCTTTCTCTCTCACCTGTAGTTTGGCAGCTCTCTCTTCTCTCTCTTTCTCTCTCATCTGTAGTTTGGCAGCTCTCTCTCTCTCTCTTCTCTCGTTCTCTCTCACCTGTAGTTTGGCAGCTCTCTCTCTCTTTCTCTCTCACCTGAAGTTTGGCAGCTCTCTCTTCTCTCTCACCTGTAGTTTGGCAGCTCTCTCTCTCTTCTCTCTTTCTCTCTCACCTGAAGTTTGGCAGCTCTCTCTCTCTCTTCTCTCTTTCTCTCTCACCTGTAGTTTGGCAGCTCTCTCTCCTCTCTCTCTCTTTCTCTCTCACCTGTAGTTTGGCAGCTCTCTCTCTCTCTCTTTCTCTCTCACCTGTAGTTTGGCAGCTCTCTCTCTCTCTTTCTCTCTCACCTGTAGTTTGGCAGCTCTCTCTCTCTCTTTCTCTCTCACCTGAAGTTTGGCAGCTCTCTCTCTCTTCTCTCTTTCTCTCTCACCTGAAGTTTGGCAGCTCTCTCTCTCTCTTCTCTCTCTTCGCTCCCTCTCTCCTCTGAGTTGGTAGACATTGGCGTACTCGTCCTCCTCGGTTCCCTCCATCTTTAGACGAGTGTGAGACGAGCCGTTCCCTGTTTGTAAAAAGAGGAAGTGTCGTTTCCACTTCTTGTTTAAGATTTTCTGTTTAAAACGAATTCTTGAGAAAAACAGAAAGAAGCTGATTTTATTTGAGCAAAAAATAAAAACAATAAAAATAAAATAAGAATTAATTAAGTTAATTAAGTAGTAATAGTAATTAATTATTACTATTACTACTACTACTACTACGTGGCATGTGTGAGTTGGATTATGGAATATTTCTCCGTCATCACGGCTCCTTTCCACATGAAACAAAATCCAGCACAAAGTTCAGCCTCTTCTTTAATATTTTTTGGATTTTTTTCAGGTTCGTCACACTACACCCCGAAACGTCAAATACCCCAAACATCAAATACCCCAAAACGTCAAATACTCCCAAACGTCAAATACCCCAAACGTCAAATACCCACTTATGTTATTAAAAGACAGGTGTATTTTTCCGTACGCTGAGGGGAGTCCGAGCAGAGTACACACTTGATAAAACACAAATGGGCCTCTGGTGTTGATTTGCAGATATTTGAACGATAAATACAAATATAATAATAGTTTTAAAAATACCTAGAGAAACAAACAGGCATTCTGACTATGAGCGGGATCGCCTCTCCACAGACCTGACCTGGAACCAAATAAATAATGAAAAAGTTCAACATTTGTGGATCATATTTTTGGAGATTTGTGTCTCACCATCTCTGTAGTAGTTGTTGTACTCTCAGTAGTACTCTCTGTTCTACAGATGTCAAATATTCTCCATTTCCTTTTGTGCTTTTTGTTCTCAGGTGTTCAGAGACTCTCAGGTGTTCGGAGACTCTCAGGTGTTCGGAGGCTCTCAGGTGTTCGGAGGCTCTCAGGTGTTCGGAGGCTCTCAGGTGTTCAGAGGCTCTCAGGTGTTCGGAGACTCTCAGGTGTTCGGAGACTCTCAGGTGTTCAGAGGCTCTCAGGTGTTCAGAGGCTCTCAGGTGTTCGGAGACTCTCAGGTGTTCGGAGACTCTCAGGTGTTCGGAGGCTCTCAGGTGTTCGGAGACTCTCAGGTGTTCGGAGGCTCTCAAGTGTTCGGAGGCTCTCAGGTGTTCGGAGGCTCTCAGGTGTTCGGAGACTCTCAGGTGTTCGGAGACTCTCAGGTGTTCAGAGACTCTCAGGTGTTCGGAGGCTCTCAGGTGTTCGGAGGCTCTCAAGTGTTCGGAGACTCTCAGGTGTTCGGAGGCTCTCAGGTGTTCGGAGGCTCTCAGGTGTTCGGAGACTCTCAGGTGTTCGGAGGCTCTCAGGTGTTCGGAGGCTCTCAAGTGTTCGGAGACTCTCAGGTGTTCGGAGGCTCTCAGGTGTTCAGAGGCTCTCAGGTGTTCGGAGACTCTCAGGTGTTCGGAGAATCTCAGGTGTTCGGAGAATCTCAGGTGTTCAGAGGCTCTCAAATGTTCTACAGAGGTCTCCATTTCTTTTACACTGTTGAGTTTGGAGTGTTCAGTTCATTTATAATTTGTATTAGTTCATAAGTCTCGTGTTTCTGGAGTGTTCCACATTTGCACAGTTCATGACACTAAATGTGTAAATGCCACATTCAGACTTACAGAAGTGAAACATTACAGAAGAATGTGGCCTGTACAGGAAGTGCTCAGTGTGGTGAAGAATAAGAAATAAAAATAATAAAAACTTTCTAAGCTGCTGTGAATGGAGTTTTATTTTGAAAAGCACATTTGCCTTTAAATGTGCAGAAGCAGAAAAATCACCCGCAGGAGTGAAAATAAAACGTAAAATAAAAGGTAAAATACTCCACTTCGTAGTAGTAGTAGTAGTAGTAGTAGTAGTAGTAGTAGTAGTAGCAGCAGCAGCAGCAACAAAATTGTTATAAAAATAAATGGGGTAAGATTTCACTTCCTGTTTTGATGAAATAAAACGAGTAAAATGAGGAAACACTTCCACACTCGTCCTCCGCTTCCGTCTGACGCCCGCTTCAATTTTGAACAATTTTAATTTTGTTTTATTTTAATTTTGTTTTATTTTAATTTTGTTTTATTTTATTTTTGTGATGATGGAAATGGAAGAAGCTCCTCACAGGCACCAGCTCAGAGGAGAGAGAGAGAATCAAGCCAAAGGTGAGGAGGGGAGGGCATCTGACACACGGGGAGGGCATCTGACACACGGGGAATACAGGAGGATGGGAGGGGGACGCTCCTCTCTCTGTGGGAGGGCATCAGGTTTACAGTGTGTGTGTGTTTCAGAGCGTGTCCTCCAGGGGGCGCTCCTCTCTCTGGCTCTGCTCTGTGTTCTTCAGGCGACTCTGAACATCGGCCTGAGGCTCCACTGTGAGTAAAGCTCTGAGTAGAACTGTGGTCCTGGTTTAGTCCTGGTTTAGACCTGGTTTAGTCCTGGTTTAGACCTGGTTTAGTCCTGGTTTAGACCTGGTTTAGTCCTGGTTTAGTCCTGGTTTAGTCCTAGTTTAGTCCTGGTTTAGTCCTGGTTTAGACCTGGTTTAGTCCTGGTTTAGACCTGGTTTAGTCCTGGTTTAGTCCTAGTTCAGTCCTGGTTTAGTCCTGGTTTAGTCCTGGTTTAGTCCTGGTTTAGTCCTGGTTTAGTCCTAGGCTCGGAGCCGCAGGTGCAGACGAAAGAGCCACAGTTTTCCAATGTGAGTCAGGAGGAGCTGGAAGAGCCGGAAGAGCCGGAAGAGCCGGAAGAGCCGGAAGAGCCGCATGTGAACTTCCCGTTTGGAACAGCAGCTGGAGTTTTAGTGACGTCCATTTCTAAAAACCGTCTGTGGAGTAAATCATGTTCACATAAATAAAATTACAACAAAATCCATTAATTCTATAATTGTATTTGGTCACTACAAAAGCCGGCAGTATTTAAAAATCTAAGTTTATATATTTAAATCTAAGTTTGAATATTTAAATCCGAGTTTATATATATTTTATTTTATATTTTAAATATTTATATCCATGTTGTTCTAATGGGACTTTGTTCATTTGCAGTTCCTCCTGATGACCTGCAGGGCCCCCCCTGTAACATCTCTGTGTTCAACAATGAAACGTGTCCAAATGTGTCCTGCTGCAGAGAAGTTCTCCAAGTCCTACGAGAGGAATACGGAAGAGTGGAGAGGGAGAGGGAAGAGAGGGAGAGGGAAGAGAGGGAGAGGGAAGAGAGGGAGAGGAGGGAGAAGGAAGAGGGGGAGAGGGAAGAACTGAGTGATGGAATCTATGCCTGCAGAACCTACACAATTTGTCCATAGAAGAATGGAGGGATGAAAGAGAGAGGAGTGAGGGGAGAGGGAGAGTCATTCATCTGTTATTGTTAAAAAGCTGAAATATAAATGCAGAGAGGAGGAGAGAGGGAGAGAGAAGAGAGGGAGAGAGAGAGGGAAGAGAAGAGGAGGGAGAGGGAGAGAAGAGAGGAGGAGAGAGAGGGAAGAGAGGAGGAGAGAGAGAAAGGGAAGAGAGGAGGAGGGAGAGGGAAGAGAGGAGGAGGGAGAAGGAGAGAAGAGAGGAGGAGAGAGAGGGAAGAGAAGAGGAGAGAGAGAAAGGGAAGAGAGGAGGAGGGAGAGGGAAGAGAGGAGGAGGGAGAAGGAGAGAAGAGAGGAGGAGAGAGAGGGAAGAGAGGAGGAGGGAGAAGGAGAGAAGAGAGGAGGAGAGAGAGGGAAGAGAGGAGGAGAGAGAGAAAGGGAAGAGAGGAGGGAGAGGGAAGAGAGGAGGAGAGAGGTGTTTTGGGTAGGGCATCCTTGGTTCCTCTCTGCAGGTGGAGCTGGGCACGCTGCACCTGTATGACACCTGCCCTACAGCCGCTCACCCTGTCTCACCTGCACCCTGACACCTGCACCCTGTCTCACCTGCACCCTGTCTCACCTGCACCCTGTCTCACCTGCACCCTGTCTCACCTGCACCCTGTCTCACCTGCACCCTGACACCTGCACCCTGTCTCACCTGCACCCTGTCTCACCTGCTCCCTGTCTCACCATGCTCCCTGTCTCACCATGCTCCCTGTCTCACCTGCACCCTGTCTCACCTGCACCCTGTCTCACCTGCACCCTGACACCTGCACCCTGTCTCACCTGCACCCTGTCTCACCATGCTCCCTGTCTCACCTGCACCCTGTCTCACCATGCTCCCTGTCTCACCATGCTCCCTGTCTCACCATGCTCCCTGTCTCACCTGCACCCTGTCTCACCATGCTCCCTGTCTCACCATGCTCCCTGTCTCACCTGCTCCCTGTCTCACCTGCACCCTGTCTCACCTGCACCCTGACACCTGCACCCTGTCTCACCTGCACCCTGTCTCACCTGCTCCCTGTCTCACCTGCACCCTGTCTCACCTGCACCCTGTCTCACCTGCTCCCTGTCTCACCTGCACCCTGCTCCCTGTCTCACCTGCACGCCTCATTAAACCCAAACCCTGAAATATAAAAGATGATCTGAATAAAAACTCAACTCACTGCACCTGCTGTTCTGTGTGTTTATGGGAGAGAGAGAAAGAGGGAGGGAGGAGAGAGAGATGGAGGGAGGGAGGAGAATGGAGGGATGAGGGAGGAGAGAGAGAGGGAGGGAGAGAGGGAGGAGGAGAGAGATGGAGGGAAGGAGGGAGGAGGAGAGAGATGGAGGGAGGGAGGAGAATGAAGGGATGAGGGAGGAGGAGATAGAGGGAGGGGTATTTACTCTGACATTTTGATCAGTTTTTTGGTGAAAATGTAAAATCAGGATCTTTTCATCATTTATTAAGGGGCCCACGTTATTCTCTGGTTTGTTCTAATGTAGTTTCCTCATCACACACAGACTGACTGCGCCCTCTGCTGGACACTCAGATGAACTACACTACACTGTGTTTGAACAGCAACGTGAGAGAAAAGAAGAGGGGAGGAATAGAGAGATGGAGTGAGGGACAGAGGGAGGAGAGAAGAGAGAGACAAGAGAGAAAGGGAGAAAGATGGAGGGATGGGTAGAGGGGGGAAGAGAGAGAGAGTAGGCGTGTGGGGGAGGGAGAGAGAGAGAGGGGAGAATGAGGAGAGAGAGATGGAGGTAGAAGAGAAAGAGAAAGAAGTGAAAGAGGGAGAAAGGTGGAAAAGGAGGAGAAAATGAAAGAGGGCGAGAGAGAAGGGAGGGGTTGGAGAAAGGGGAAAGTAGGGAGAAAAAACAACAGAGAGAGAGAGAGTGGAAAGAGAGATGTTCCACAGTATGGCATTAAACCTTTCTATCTTCTTTTCTATGGAGACCAAACCAGACCATGTTACAGGTCAGATCTGTGGAGAGGCAACCCCGCTCACAGTCAGAATGTCTGTTTTTCTAGGTATTTTTGAGCTCTAAAACCACCTGTGATTGAATAAATGTAAAGTAGAGCTGTTTAATGTCACACTGTGGAACATTCCAGGCAGAGAAGTGACATTTCCATAGAAACAAGCAGGTGACAGACCCCATACAAAAAGTTACACAGTGCAGTTTTATTGTTCATGTCTCGATTCAGGGACAAAACGTTAAAAACAAACAGGTTCAACATGGGAAGTTTTAGTCTGTTTCGTTTTGTAAAGTTTTCATGGCCAAACCCCAGAGCGTCACACTGGACATTAGCGGCCCCTCCACAGACCTGCTACTGCCCCCTCCAGAGGAACTGCCCCCTGACGAGTGGGGGAGGGGAAGAGGAGGCTCAGATCGGGTCAAAGGTCGATCGGGTCCTGAGGGGGGCGCTGTAGAGTCTGGGGGCTCCTGAGGGGGCAGTCTGCGCGGCCGCGGGGGTTTGAGCGGCTGAGAGGACGGCGTGTCGGGGGCAAAGGCGCTGGTCTGGGGGGCGGGGGCTGTAGTTGGGGGCAGTCCGGGGCAGTGGAGGTCTCTGGGCAGATCCTGGGGCAGTTCTGGGTGGTTGTTTGGGGCAGTTGTTGTTGAGTTGTGGGCGGCAGGGGCAGTTGTTGTTGGGTTCTGGGCGGCAGGGGCAGTTGCTGGGGGCAGTCCCGGGCAGTGCATGTGCCTGTGTCTCCGGAGCAGCGCCGAGCGGCTGAAGCTCCGCCCACACTCGCAGGTGTACGGGCGCTCACCTGTGTGAGAGCGCACGTGACGCAGAAGGTCCCCAGAGCCAACGAACGATTTACCTGAAAACACAAACGGACACGAGTGACAGGAAGTGCAATACGAGACAGGAAGTGTAATACAAGACAGGAAGTGCAATACGAGACAGGAAGTGCAATACGAGACAGGAAGTGCAATACGAGACGGGAAGTGCAATACGAGACGGGAAGTGCAATACAAGACGGGAAGTGCAATACAAGACGGGAAGTGCAATACAAGACGAGAAGTGCAATACGAGACGGGAAGTGCAATACGAGATGGGAAGTGCAATACGAGACGGGAAGGGCAATAAAAGACAGAAAGTGCAATACATGACAGGAAGTGCAATACGAGACAGGAAGTGCAATACGAGACAGGAAGTGCAATACGAGACAGGAAGTGCAATACATGACAGGAAGTGCAATAAAAGACAGGAAGTGCAATACATGACAGGAAGTGCAATAAAAGACGGGAAGTGCAATACATGACAGAAGTGCAATACGAGACAGGAAGTGCAATTTGAGACGGGAAGTGCAATAAAAGACAGAAAGTACAATACGAGATAGGAAGTACAGTACAAGACAGGAAGTGCAAGACAAGAAAGGAAGTGCAATACGAGACAGGAATTGCAATAAAAGACAAGTGCAATACATGACAGGAAGTACAATACAAGACAAGAAGTACAATACGAGATAGGAAGTACAGTACAAGACAGGAAGTGCAGTACAAGACAGGAAGTGCAATGCAAGATAGGAAGTGCAATACAAGACAGGAAGTGCAATGCAAGACAGGAAGTGCAATGCAAGACAGGAAGTACAAGACAGGAAGTGGAATATGAGACAGGAAGTGCAAGACAGGAAGTATAAAGTGTAAATCAAATGCCCTCTCTGTGTGTCAGATGCCCTCCCTGTGTCAAATGCCCTCCCCGTGTGTCAGATGCCCTCCCGTATGTCAGATACCCTCACCACAGGTGCTGCAGGTGTGGGGTCTTTCTCCGCTGTGCCGTGCCCGGTGCTTGAGCACTTTTCTGGGGGTGTTGAAGGATTTTCCGCACTGGTCACAGGTGAAGCTCTGCTCAGTGCAGTGAGTGCGTTTGTGCTCCTTCAGGTTACTCAGGTTATTAAAGCCTGAGACACACACACAGACACACACAGAGACACACACACACAGACAAACACACAGACAAACACACACACACACAGAGACAGACACACACACACAGACACACACACACACACAGACACACAAGGTTTGGATTAGAGCTTATACGAGCAGTTATAGTTGTAGTAGTAGCAGTAGTAGTAGTAGTAGTAGTAGTAGTAGTAGTAGTAGTAGCAGTAGTAGTAGTAGTAGTAGTAGTAGTAGCAGTAGTAGTAGTAGTAGTAGTAGTAGCAGTAGTAGTAGTAGTAGTAGTAGTAGTAGTACCCAAGCGAACAAAACAAATCTAAAACCACTCGAGGCTATATACAAGCATGATCTGAAAATACTATATAAAAAAAGTAAACGATATCATCACTGTAACATACTTGATAACTACAATATGCTTAATTTTAATAACTTTGTTTCTTTCTCCCATGTCCAATTGGTCTTCAAGATTGTCCACAACCTGGCTCCGCCTTCACTCAAAGAATTCATCCAGCTGTCAGCTGATAGGGCCACAAGAGTAACAAGAGGTACCAGTAGAGGGCAGTGTAACGTGCCTAAATGTAGAACAGCCTTTGCCCAATCAGCTTTTTCCTTTAGGGCTGTTCAACAGTGGAATCAGCTCCCATCGGAGCTACTGAGCTTAAATAACCTCTCTGCTTTCAATCGAGAAGTGGAAGCATGGTTTTTAGAAAACCAGTCATGTACGCACTTTTAACTGTAACAATGAACTGTGTATGTTTATTGGGATGTATGAGTTCTTGTATAATAATTGATGTAATGTACTGTGTGTATGTGAAGATTGGGAAAATTGTATAAATGATGTTACATGGGTTGCAAGTTTAAATGCACTGTAAATACTGCACTCTGACCCTCCCCCAGAGGACTACAGATGGAAATTAGCTGTAAAGATCTAACCCTAACCCTAAGAATCTGGTACAAGCATCTCTGCCTTTGTGCTTAATGTAACTATACACTGTCCTTATAAATAAATCAATGAAATGAAAATAGTAGTAGTAGTAGTAGTAGTAGTAGTAGTAGTAGTAGTAGTAGTAGTAGTAGTAGTAGTAATGTACCTCGGCCGCAGATGTCACACAGATGAGGTTTCTCTCCACTGTGAACCACTCTGTGTCTCTGCACATCACCAGACGCTGTGAAACTGAGAGAAGAGAGGGAGGAGAGAAAAGAGGAGAGACGGAGGGAGGGAGGAGAGCCAAGAGGAGAGAGGGAGGGAGAGAAAAGAGGAGAGGAGAGAGGGAGGAGAGATAAGAGGAGAGAGGGAGGGAGGGAGGGAGGGAGGGAGGGAGGAGAGAAAAGAGGGAGAGAGGAGAGAGAGAAGAATAGGGTAATAAAAGAGGAGGGAGCAGTGGAAGAGAGAGCCAGAAACAGAGAGATAAAAGGAGGAGAGGGAGAGCGGGGTCAAAGGTCACACTCTTTAAGTTCCTGAGAAGCAAAGGTTTTATTTCCTGAAACATTCCCAGGTTCCCACACTTTGCTTGAAATAAATTTCCAGGACTTTTCCCGAACATTTTTAGTAATGTAATAACAGCGTTTACAAAAAACCCCCCAAAAAAACAGTTTTATTTGGATTTTAAAAAACCCAATGTGACACTGACCTTTTCCCACACAGTTCACAGATGTACGGCTTCTCTCCGGAATGTCTGCGCAGGTGAGTCTGCAGGTTCCCCGCCTCAAAACACAAACATTTTAAAAGAGAAGCCGTAGTTTTACGAAAAGTAGCTGGAGTAGTAGTAGTAGTTTTAGTAAAAGTAGCTGTAGTAGTAGTAGTAGTAGTAGTTTTAGTAAAAGTAGCTGTAGTAGTAGTAGTAGTAGTTTTAGTAAAAGTAGCTGTAGTAGTAGTAGTAGTAGTAGTACAGTCCCTGACAAAAGTCTTGTCGCTTATCCATTTTGTAGAAACAAAAGCTTATAACCTGACTTTAAATTAATCGATTGGTTTTAGAAATGTCTCATATGAAAGCTAAAACCCTCCCAAATTATGCTCAATATACTAAAATAAATTTGCTTCACTGAAGAAAGATTGATCATTTAATGAACACAGAAAGGTCAGATTTTGGCAAGACAAAAGTCTTGTCGCCTACAGAAAATTGAACAAATAATTTACTTCAAATACAAAAATATGTTGCATAACGTCAGTGAATTAAGTAGTGGTGCTGTGAGATCCATATTTAATATCTTGTATGACTTCCATGAGCTTGAAGGACTGCATCCATGCGGTTCGACAATGATTCATACAATTTGTTGATGAAGTCATCAGGAATAGCAAAGAAAGCAGTCTTACATGCCTCCCAGAGTTCATCAAGATTCTTTGGTTTTGCCTTCCACGCTTCCTCTTTCATTCTACCCCAGACATGCTCAATGATGTTCATGTCTGGTGACTGGGCTGGCCAGTCCTGGAGCACCTTGATCTTCTTCGCCTTGAGGAACTTTGATGTAGAGATAGAAGTATGCGATGGAGCACCATCCTGCTGCAAAATTTGACCCCTTTTATGGTTGGGAATGTAAGAGGTAGCTAATACGTCTTGATATTTTAGGCTATTGATATTGCCTTCCACCCTGCAAATGTCTCGCACACCCCCATACTGGATGTAACCCCAGACCATGATTTTTCCGCCACCAAACTTAACTGTTTTCTGGGTGAATCTTGGATCCATGTGGGCTCCAGTAGGTCTCCTGCAATATTTGCGGCGGCTGTGATGTAATTCAACCGAGGATTCATCTGAGAAATCCACCTTCTGCCACTTTTCCAGTGCCCATCCTTTTAGCAGGCTGTGGGCCTTGGCAACTGCCACACGGTTTTTTAATTGCCTTTTGTTTAGTGCTGGTTTCTGTGCACTGATTCGACCATGGAGGCCATTTCGAGACAGAATTCTACAAACTGTTCTGGTTGACACAGGGACTTGAGGTGACCAGGCCTGGTGGAGCTATGCTGCAGTGGAAAAGGGGCTGGCCTTGGATTTTTGAATCAACACGGTCAAGACGGTCCTCCTGAGCAGTTGTCTTGCGGGGTCTGCCGGACCTGGGCTTGTCAGAAACATCTCCAGTCTTTTCAGATCTTTTTCTTATTCTTTGTACTTGACGCTGAGACACATTGAAGGTGTCAGCCACCTCAGCAGTGGATCTGGTCTTCAGCCTCTTGATAATTAACGCTTTGGTCTCAGGGTGGATCTTAGGCATGTTGTCAGAGGTCAAGTTGCAGTTGATGTGAAGGTCTGGTGTGCTGGGGTTCTTTTTATACACACCCACTAATTGATTGATCAGTAACTGATCACAGGTGAGGCTGTAATCTAGGATTGGGTGCATCATATGACAAGGCGACAAGACTTTTGTCTTGCCAAAATCTGACCTTTCTGTGTTCATTAAATGATCAATCTTTCTTCAGTGAAGCAAATTTATTTTAGTATATTGAGCATAATTTGGGAGGGTTTTAGCTTTCATATGAGACATTTCTAAAAGCAATCAATTAATTTAAAGTCAGGTTATAAGCTTTTGTTTCTACAAAATGGATAAGCGACAAGACTTTTGTCAGGGACTGTAGAGTATTTTATATGGTACAGTTTGGACTGCTCCCTGCGGTCTTCCTCAGGTTCAGGTGATGTTCCTGTGTCGTCTTCGCTCAGCTGAGTTAAACAGGTTTTGGCGCCGTCTTCCTACCGGTGGAGGCAGGACGACAGCGCCATCTGCTGTCCGACTTCCTCAGGACAGTATCCCAGGTGGGTGAGAGTAAAAAAGCCCCCTCGTCCCAGTTTATGGTCCCATGGGCACGTTTTCTATCTTCCGATTGCCTCTTTAATCCAGAGCCGGTGTTTGTTGTCCTCTGTCCCAGTGACGTTTGCTCCGTCCCCGTCCAGATGTGGTTCTCTCTTTTACAGTCGTCACAAACGGCAGATTTGAGTTGTTTCCGTTCAGCTTTGTGTTTTGTGTATGTGTTTGTGTTTTGGTGAATTCTCTGTTTCCGGACATGTCACAGAAACATCACGTGACTCTGAGGAAGACCGCAGGGAGCAGTCCAAACTGACAGGTGTGAAAACAAACTCTGGGTCTGAAAAAAGAACCTCATAACAAAAAGTATCAGAAGACCAAATGAATCTCTTTGGACTAGTAGTAGTAGTAATAGTAGTAGTAGCAGTAATAGTACACTGATTTAAAAAGATGCATTAAACAGACAGGACTGTAGACTGTATAAAGAAGTGGACTTAGTGAGTCGTCACCCGCACAAGTATCATAGCAACAAAAGAACCAATCAGATGTATATGTATACACATGTATATACACATCTGTATACACACATCTGTGTACATCTGTATATACACATGTATATATACCTCTGTATACACATGTATACACACATCTGTATACACATTTATATACACATCTGTATACACACATCTGTGTACATCTGTATATACACATGTATATATATAAACAGATGTATACATAACAGCAGAGTGTGTGTTTGGGTCTGACCTGTGAGAAGTTTCTTCCACAGACATTACACTGAAACGGCTTTTCTCCTGAAACAGAAACAACGAATGTGAATGTGGCAATATCAGCGAAAAGAAGTACTACAGTAGTAGTAGAAGTAGTGGTTGTAGTAGCAGTAGTAGTACTGGTAGTAGTAGTAGTAGTACTTTACCCGTGTGTGATCTCTTGTGCAGTTCCAGGTTGCTCGGGTGCTTGAACACTTTGCCACAGTCGGAGCAGCAGTACTGCTTTGGGCCTGTAGGGGGAGCGGGGGCGGGCTGAGGCTCCTCAGGCTGAGGGTCGAGGGTTCGATTCCCGGGGGGCGGAGCCTCTGACTCCTGCTGTTCCTCAGTCTCTGCAGGAGGGGGTGCTATGACCACCTCCACCTCCACACTGGGCTCCTGTGACATGATTCAGAGGGAGGAGAGGAGAGAGGGAAGAGAGGAGAGAGGGAAGAGAGAGGGAGGAGAGGAGAGAGGGAGGAGAGGGAGGAGAGGAGAGAGGGAGGAGAGAGGGAGGAGAGGAGAGAGGGAAGAGAGGAGACAGGGAGGAGAGGAGAGAGGGAGGAGAGAGGGAGGAGAGGGAGGAGAGGAGAGAGGGAGGAGAGAGGGAGGAGAGGAGAGAGGGAAGAGAGAGGGAGGAGAGGGAGGAGAGGAGAGAGGGAGGAGAGAAGAGAGGGAGGAGAGAGGGAGAAGAGGAGAGAGAGAGGAGAGAGGGAGAGAGGGAGGAGAGGAGAGAAGAGAGGGAGGAGAGAGGGAGGAGAGAGGGAGGAGAGGAGAGGAGAGAGGGAGGAGAGGAGAAAGGGAGGAGAGGAGAGAGGGAAGAGAGGAGAAAGGGAGGAGAGGAGAGAGGGAGGAGAGAGGGAGGAGAGGAGAGAGGGAGAGAGGGAGGAGAGGAGAGAGGGAGGAGAGAAAAGAGGAGAGAAGGAGGAGAGGAGGAGAGGAGAGAGGGAGGAGAGAAGAAAGGGAGGAGAGAGGGAGGAGAGAGGGAGGAGAGGAGAAAGGGAGGAGAGAGGGAGGAGAGAGGGAGGAGAGGAGAGAGGGAGGAGAGAGGGAGGAGAGGAGAGAGGGAGGAGAGAGGGAGGAGAGGAGAGAGGAGAGGAGAGGAGAGGAGAGAGGAGAGGAGAGAGGGACTAAACTTGAACTAAACCTGAACTAAATCGGGGCTAAACCTGGACCAAACCTGGACTAAACCAGGACTAAACCTGGATTGGCTGAGTTCTTCTATCAAACTGAAAACACTCTGTTCCACCTTGTCATGTCATCATGTGGTGATACAGGAAGTGCTCCACTGTGTTTTTAAACTCCACACACCTTCACTAGAATCATTTGGATCATTTCAGTCCTGGAACAGCAGCGTCAAAGTGTCACTACTTCACCCTTATGTAACAGATAATACTCCCTACGACTGCACCACAACTCACCCTTATGTAATGGACAATACTCCCTACGACTGCACCACAACTCACCCTTATGTAATGGACAATACTCCCTACAACTGTACAGCAACTCGCCCTTATGTAATGGATAATACTCCCTACAACTGTACAGCAACTCACCCTTATATAACAGATAATACTCCCTACAACTGTACAACAACTCACCCTTATGTAACGGATAATACTCCCTACAACTGTACAACAACTCACCCTTATGTAACGGATAATACTCCCTACAACTGTACAACAACTCACCTTTATGTAACAGATAATACTCCCTACAACTGTACAACAACTCACCCTTATGTAACGGATAATACTCCTTACAACTGTACAACAACTCACCTTTATGTAACAGATAATACTCCCTACAACTGTACAACAACTCACCCTTATGTAACGGATAATATTTCTTTTTCCTTACAACCTCTTTGTATAAGTCCAAGTTTTCGTACCTGTGTGAGCGTGTGACAGGTGCGCTCCTTCGTACCTCTGTGAGCGTGTGACAGGTGCGCCCCTTCCTACCTGTGTGAGCGTGTGACAGGTGCGCCCCTTCGTACCTGTGTGAGCGTGTGACAGGTGTGCCCCTTCCTACCTGTGTGAGGGCGGGGCAGGCGACAGGAGCAGCCTCTGTGCTCATCTCCTCCAGGGCCTTCTGGGAGCGAAGGTAGTTATACTTCTTCAGGTACACGGTCTTCTTTGGACGAACCGCCCCCCTGCTCTGGTCCGGGGGGGTGAGGGCATCCGACGGGGTGAGGGACGGGGGCGGCGGGACGGGGGCAGGAGCAGGGGCAGGGAGCAGGGGGTAAGCGACAGGAGCAGAAGGAGGGAGAGAGTGAGAGACAGGAGGGACGGAGTGAGAGACAGGAGCAGGAGGGAGAGGGTGAGCGACAGGTGCAGGAGGGAGAGAGTGAGCGACAGGTGCAGAGGAGAGAGGGTCTGTGGACATGTGGTTGGACATTGGCTCTATTGTGGTGTTGTTTTGCGATCTGAAATACTGTGAATCGTTGGCAGGGTGAGGCGGGTGCGGGTGAAGCGTTTGCCCCAGTTCTGGGTTAAGCGCCGCCTCGCTCGCCGTGTCCTGTAGCTGCTTGAAGTACTGCCTGCTGTAGAAGTTCCTGAGCTTGTATCCGTGCAGCATCTGCCTCTCCGGTCTGGCCTGCTCTGGCTCCACGCGCGCGGCTTTACTGGGTTCCGCCATCTCCACGTCGTTGCCTAGGAGACAGTCGTGCTCGGGCCCCATAGCGCCCCCCGCGGGACACGGTTTAAGGAAGGACGCGCACATGCTCTGGAGGTTGGGCACCTGCAGAGCCTGAGCCATGTCCAGGAGGGCGTGCACGTTGTCGGAGGTGATGTCCAGGTGAGACGTGTACATGTAGTCCAGCAGCTGACCAATCCCACTCACGTCCTGCGTCACCAGAGGGAACACTTCGCTCTTTGGGCTCGGAGCGTTCTGGAACAAAGACCTGAGAGGAAGAGGAGGAGAGGGTCAGAGGAGGAAGAGGAGGAGGAGGAGAGGGTCACAGGAGGAGAGGAGGAGGAGGAACCTGAGAGGAAGAGGGGAGGAGAGGGTCAGAGGAAGAGGAGGAGGAGGAGGATCAGAGGGTCAGAGGAGGAAGAGGAGGAGAGAAGGAAGAGGAGGACTAGGAGAGGAAGGAGAGAGTCAGAGGAGTAGAGGATCAGATGATGCAGAGGAGCAGATGATGTAGAGGAGCAGATGGTGCAGAAGAGGTCAGACCTGAAGTAGGAGCTGAACGCCGCCAGGACGTTCTTGTGGGCCTTGAAGCACACCCCTTTGACCACCAGGGTGCAGTCACACAGCAGACCCTGGATCCTCTGCTCCTGAAGCTGCTGCAGGAGGTACCCGCTGTGACTCAGGGGGTCCATCACCGCTCAGGAGCTGCAACAGAAGAAACATTAAAGAGGCATTATGGAACTTTCCTAATGGAGGGTCCGTCACCTGCTTGTTTCTATGGAGATGAATTACAGGTGGTTTTAGAGCTCAAAAATACAGAGAAAAACATGCATTCTGACCTCTCCACAGATCTGACCTGTAACTTGGTCTGGTTTGATCTCCGTGAAGATAGAAAGGTTTAATGCCATACTGTGAAACATTCCAAAGAGTTACGCAATGCACCTTTAAATGTATCTATCGTGCATTTATCCAATCACTGCTGTTTTTAATGCTCAAAAATACATATGAAAAACACTCATTCATACTGTGAGGGAGCTTGCCTCTCCACAAATCTGATCTGTAACTTGGAGAGATGGTGTCACGTGCTTTTCTCTTTGCGTTTAATGCCATACTGTGGAACATTCCAGGCAAAGCAAGAACATCTCCATGGAGACAAGCTGCGAACCCCCACCAGAGAACGTTGCATTGTGCAGCTTTAGGATAAAAGTGGGTGATATGACAAAAAAAACAAAACAAAAAAAAGTTATTTCCCCATATTGGTTTTATTGGTTTTACTGGGTTCTGCCATCTCCACGTTGTTGCCTAGGAGACAGTCGTGCTCGGGCCCCATAGCGCCCCCCGCGGGTCACGGTTTCAGGAAGGTTGGGCACCCACAGACTGAACCATGTCCAGGAGAGCGTGCACGTTTTCAGAGGTGATTTCTCCATGAACTTCGACTTCGACTGACTTTATTGTAGCTCACACATCACAATATAATAAATAAAAAAGAAACAAAAATGTAAAAATGGTAATAAACCTTTTAAATAAATAGAAAAAAAAAAAGAGAGACCAGTGTCTAGTCACGCTTTTTCATTATTATTTTTTATATATTATTATTATTATTATTATTATTATTATTATTATTATTATTATTGTTTATAAAGTTTTTTTTTTCATTTGATTCAAATTATTGGTTCATTAATACTTGTTAATATTATCATTATAATTACTATTTATTTCTTTTTATTTTCTGTTTCTTTTTTTTCTTTTTCTTTTTTTATATACCCTTACATTGATATTAATTCTATGTGTGAAAAAAAAAAAGCACTGAATAAATCTTACTGTGTGTGTTTGTGTGTGTGTTTGTTTTGTAATATAAACCTGTAAGTTTTGTTTCTGTCTGTTGTATTGTATTGTGTATTACTAATGTTTTGTGTTTTATGGACCCCCTCGAAAATGAGATGGCACATTTCAAGGGGCATTCCAACAAGATAAATAAACAAACAAATAAATAAACAAACAAATAAATAAACAAATAAATAAATAAATACATTTTGCAGATAAAATATTCAGATTTTATATTTTAAATGACAAAATTACTAGACTGCAGTTATCAAATCAACACACAGTTAAAGCTGCAGTAACGTTTCTGTTGGAGGGTCCACCACCTGCTTGTTTCTTTATTTGATTATATCGTTTTTGCCCGGAATGTTCCACACTAGGGCATTTGACTCGTGTATCGTCACAGAGATGAAGAACATCCTGCCAACAGGCCAAGTTACATGTCAGATCTGTGAAGAGGGGACCCCACTTACAGTAAGAAAGCACGTTTTTCGAGGTATTTTCCAAGCAATACAAACACCTGTAACTGAATACATGCCAGAACTTTAAAACCATACTGTGGAACATTCTGGGCAAACCCTCTTACCAGTAAAGTTACATAGTGGATCTTTAACAGTGTATTAATTGATTAATTTCAGTTTGAAGACCTGACGACTTGTTTTCTTAGGCGATACTTGTGAAAAATAAATCCACAGGAGCCACATATTGCAATTTCACCCTTTAAATCAACCATTCACTTTAAAATACTTTGTGTCAGATGCCCTTCCATCCTCTTACGCTCAAAATCTGCAGCTCAAAATTTTATTGCTAATCTACAAATATAAAGGTGCAATTAGACAAAAGTAATGTACCTTAGTGCTCCCATATGAAAAAAAGGATATTATTCTGCTGTCTGACAAAAAAAAACCCGACTATAAAAGCATTAAAACTTCATAATCACAGAGTTATTATAAAAACTGGACCAGAGACCACTCAGGCAAAAATAAGCGCATCTCCACATATCCACAAATATAAGTAGCGCGGGATTTAATAATTGAAATTAACTTAAATACAAACCTTTGACACTGCTTCAGCTCCTCAGAAACACGCCTGCCTGAAAACAACTCGATTTAAACAGTTTTAGAGCAAATTTACGGAGTCCTGTTTTATTTTTTCCATGATGGGTCAAAACAGCACGACACTTCCGGGTGCCTCAAATATTTTGGACCGGATTTTTGCTCAGAACTGCGCACAAAACGCATATACAATACATTAACTTACAGATAAAATTACTTCAGTGATTTATAAATACATTTAAATCTCCTAAAAAGCTTAAACTGCAACTGCAACGCTGGCTAGGATAGTTTGTTCGCTCTTGTTTTCGCCCGGACCTTTTCAGTGTCGGACCGGTAGCGCTGCAGTGGTCACGTGTGTTTTGAAAAGTTCGCCTCCATGGATCTTTTTGGCGTTTAATTCATAAGTAAACCGCTCCAGACTGCTTTATTTATTATTATTTCTCGTCGTGTGCTTCGGTGTTCGCCACAGTCCGTCCGTGTTTAGTTATAACGTTTATTTCGCGTGTTTTTGTGTGTATTTTGGTGTGTTTTTAGCTGTTTTCGTCATGGTTTTCTTCACGTGTAACGCCTGCGGAGAGTCCCTGAAGAAAGCGCAAGTGGACAAACACGTGAACATGTGCCGAGGCTGCCAGGTCCTGTCCTGCATCGACTGCGGCAAAGATTTCTGGTAAAAACATTTGAAAATAGTTTAGTTTTTCTGCGGTTTTCGTTTAAATTTGCAGGTCTGCACTCCCTTTAAGCCTCCTGTTAATAAAGTGCAAAGATATAACAGAGATCATTTGTTTTGGATTGTTAAATGCTATGGCAACGGTTCTAATTTTTCATTGAGCACTGGGATCTTGGAATGATTTCGTATGTAAAAGTAAGATGAAATTCTCGTGAAAAATGTGCTCTTTTAAGAATGTTTTTGTTGTATAATTCGGCCTGAGTCGTTTTAAATAAGAATATATATGTTACAATGTCTCGCAGTGTGGCATTAAACCTTTCTATCTTGATGGAGACCAAACCAAGACCAAGTTCCAGGTCAGATCTGTGGAGAGGCGACCCCGCTCACAGTCAGAATGTCTGTTTTTCTAGGGATTTTTGAGCTCTAAAACCACCTGTAATTGAATAAATGTAAAGTAGAGCTGTTTAATGTCACACTGTGGAACATTCCAGGCAGAGCAGTGACGTATCCATAGAAACAAGCAGGTGACGGACAGTTCTTTTTTTTTCTTTAAGGGTTTAGGTCACGGTTAGACAAGATTATAAGACTAAATGATTTGATTTTGATTATAAATTTCATAAACTTCCACATATGAGGTCTTCATGTACAAAATATTATTCTTAAATACTCAAATACTGGACAAGTTTTTATTATATTTTGATCATATTTGTGTGTGTTTGTGTATGTTTTTGTGTGTTTGTGTGCGTTTTTGTGTTTGTTTTCAGGGGGGACGACTACAGGAACCACGTGAGGTGCATCAGTGAAGATCAGAAATACGGAGGAAAAGGATACGAGGCCAAAGCGAATAAAGGAGACATCAAACAGCAGCAGTGGCTCCAGGTACTGAGATGAGAATAAAAACCCTCGTTCTTTAGTCGTATTCTCTGATTTTCCACGTTAAATGGCAGAACTTTCTTTTCTATTCCCATGTGTCCTTATATCTGTGGAATCCCTCAGTGGTCCAGGTCTAAACCAGGACTAAACCAGGTCTAAACCAGGTCCATGGGTGTATACTCGTCTCCAGATCGTTCACATTCAGGAAAATTCTGCTCTGTCCTGAAAATGGGACTTCTTTTTTTAGGATCGATACCTGCAAAAAACGAGGATCCTGTTTCGATATTAGTTTGAGTTTCAATTAGAATCTGATTTTCGATACCTTTGACAAAACTAATGTCTGAAACACAGTAATTCTCTGATTACGCCTGGCCAAGTCTACGTCCCCCAGGCTCCCACAGTACGAGTCTGTACGAGGCTCCGCCCACAAGTCTACGTCCCCCAGGCTCCCACAGTACGAGTCTGTACGAGGCTCCTCCCACAAGTCTACGTCCCCCAGGCTCCACACGACAATTCTCCATAAATACACAAAAACATGAGACAAACCTGAACACAACAACTGGACAAACCTGATGTGATGCAGGAGTTTCATTAGTGCGACGCACACTGAGTATGTTGGGATAAAGCTCTGAAGGGGGAGGGACTTAGCACAGAGAGGCTGAGTGTGTTGGGATAGAGCTCTGAAGGGGGAGGGACTTAGCACCGAGACTTAAAACATGTGAATCTGTTGTTTTGGTGAATTTAACATTTCAAAACAATAAAAGGAACATGTTGATCTAAATATGTGACGTGTTACACTGAAAACCCCACAGAGGTATAAGACTCCCCACAGGTATAATAGTCCCTCTGTAATACCCCACAGAGGTATAATAGTCCCTCTGTAATACCCCACAGAGGTATAATACTCCCCACAGGTATAATACTCCCTCTGTAATACCCCACAGACGTGAACTTTAACTTTTTATCTCCAGAAAGTCCAAGTTGCTCTGAACAAACCTGGAATCAGCGCGGGTTTGAAGAACGTTCTCCAGCAGGTGGCGACGTACGACAACGTCCCACGAAAGAAGGCGAAGTTCCAGGTTAGAGCTTTAATTGTGTTGGTGTTAAATCTCCACGTTTCAAAACCTTTGAATGTTTCTTCATGTTCCTCTGTTTGGTTCAGAACTGGATGAAGAACAGTTTGAAGATCTCCAGCCCCAGTTTACACGAACAAGTCTGGGCCATCCTCTCAGCCGAATCTGAACCTGTGAGAATCCTCTGACCCTCTGACCCACTGACCCTCTGCTCCTCTGATCCTCTGACCCACTGACCCTCTGCTCCTCTGACCCTCTGCCCCTCTCACCCTCTGACCCTCTGCTCCTCTGACCCACTGACCCTCTGCTCCTCTGACCCTCTACTCCTCTGACCCTCTGACCCTCTGACCCTCTGACCCTCTGCTCCTCTGACCCACTGACCCTCTGATCCTCTGACCCACTGACCCTCTGATCCTCTGACCCACTGACCCTCTCCTCTTCTGACTCTCTTCTCTGACCCTCTCCTCTTACCGTCTGATCTGCTCCACTGACCCTCTCCTCCTCTGACCCTCTTCTCTTCTGACCCTCTGACCCTCTTGTCTGACCCTCTCTTCTTCTTCTGACCCTCTCTTCTTCTGACCCTCTCTTCTGACCCTCCTCTTCTCGCCGCAGGAGAAGTCCACAGAGACAGAAGCAGACGACAAAATCACAGAGAAGAAAAAAATGAACAAACAGGAACGCAAAGAGGCACGAAGGCAACAGAACGGAGCTAAGGCCTCCAAGAAGGACCAGAACCAGGACCAGAACCAAAACCAGGACCAGGACCAGGACACGGAGCTGAGGAAGAAGGAGAGGAAGAGGAAGCACAGACAGGACGAACAGAACGGAGCAGAAATCAAGAAGAAGAAGAGTAAGGCCTCCCTTTACTTCGATTTCGATAATCTGTAGTGAAAGTCCAGCTCTTCGAGTTCCGATACCGATTCCGATACCGATTCCGATACCGATTCCGATACCACAGTTTCACCGTGAGAATCACCAGAACGTGGAGGAAAAAGCTTCACCATAAAGTTCTCAGCTCCATCACTGTTGTTTCCAGTTATAACAAAGCGCAGTACTATAACAGCTGTTAAAATATCAAACTTATTTATTATAATATTAAAATTATGCAAATTATAATTACCATAAACACTTTTGAACTGTCAGCAACTTTTATAATTATCACAATATTATTGATAATCGCAGTTATGGAAGCTCGATGCCCCAAACTGACCAACACCAGGGCAGAGACTGAAAATTTAGCATTTATTTCCTTAAAACTGGAATAAAATAAGACAAAACAGATCCAAACGTGTGATGGAGCTGTTTTTATATCACTATATCACCCCAGAACTACTTTGTATAAAAAAAAAAGAATCATAAATAACAAATAAAAAAATAATAATTATTTATTTTATTGTATTATTATTATTATTATTATTATTATTATTATTATATTAATGTATTTATTATTTTTTATTATTATTATTATTATTATTTATTTTATTTTTTTTATTGTAACAAATAAATAATAATAATGCATTAGTCTTGTATTACACTTTTCCAGACGAGGAGATTTTCTGAACTAACTACGATCCGTTAACAGTCGTATTGGATCATTTTATATTTCCAACCAGGAGATCGTCTGAACCGATATTTGGAAGCCGATATCTGATACCAGTATTGGATCGGTTCATCTGTAATAATTTGGGGAAAAGAGTAAAAACGGGCCCTACAGGACTTATCGGCAGAGCTCTTCGGCTGTCGGTTTCTCAGGATTCTAAACTATCGGTATCGGTATCGGTATCGGCGTCTCTGGAGTCTGGACTGTATGATTCTGACTCGGTTTTGTTTTTTGTTTTTTTTCAGATGAAGATTCAACAGCAGAAAACGACCAAGAACCAGAGGCGGCCGAAAAGGAGCCGGTGAATAAAGGTAAAGTTAAATAAAATGTCTGAGTTTAATAAACACAGTTAAAGCGCCGTCAGGGAGAACGGCGTGCGTTAAAACTGCAGAACGAACGGGTCCTCGATGTTTAACGTTTACTTCAAATGCAGGTTTTTGTTGTACTGCAGCGAGTTCATGGGTTTAGTCAGCGGCGGAAAAGACGACCTTAAAGATTTATTCAGATATTTCATGATAAAGTACAATTTTATTAATGGGGAAATCTGTTTCTTGGAGTGTGACGTCGCGTTTTAGAATCTGAAAACCGTCAATTCAGACCGTCACCTGTTTATTTTTTCGATAATTAGGGCGTTACAAGGTTTTTAATGTCATGGGATTTTTCCTGGTGACACATAAAAAAAATGAAAATATTATATTGTATTAATATCGATATTATATTGACATGACATGATATGATTTTATTTTATTTTATATTTATTATTATATATTTGAACAGGGACAGTAGTGCAGGTGTTCCGGTGAGAACAGGTAGAGGGCGCTCTTGGAAAAAACTTTGGACACAACAAAATCCAAAAAGTAAAGTAGAGTTAAAAGCCGACGCGTTTCAATTATTAACTGGTCTTCATCAGGGTTTAGTTAATTTAATTAAATTTTTTAATTGATTGATTGATTGTTTCTGTTTATTATCGTTACTCGCCGTTATTTTGGCTGTAATCATCGTGCCTAATCCATAAAAATCTCTAAATGGGGTACTGTCGGCAAAACATCCGCTAGGGGCGCTGTGAGCATAGCGACCGGAAGTGAGCTTCGTGTCCCTCCATTGCCATTTACTTCAATGACAAATGGCTTCAAAATATGGGTCGTGGACGTTAGTTTTATTAAAGGAGGAGTTGAAGAGAAGGGGAAAGTTGGTGTCCGGCTGAAAATGCCAACTTATTGAAAGGCATGCTTATCTTTGTGTATATTTAATACTGTATATTTGTTTGCTTCTAGTACACGGGTACACACTTTGCAGACTCGAAGCACTGGACCAAATGGGTATTACAGAGGCCGATGATGAAACTGCAAGAGAATATTGGATGACACTACCAGATTTTACAACTTCCAAGATCCCGAAAATGCCAATGAGCCGTATTACATCATACCCTGAAAGAATTATTATTATACATATTATTAGACATATTATTAGAAATTATTAGTATACGTTGAATTTAATGAAGCGTGACTGAAATTGTCTGTACAAAATCAATGGCGCATCTGTACACTTCCGGTCTCTACGCTCGCAGCGCCTCTAGCGGTATAAATTTCATAGCCAGAACCCCATTGTCACGTGTGTCCTGTGTGTGGTATCTGAGAAGTCCACTTGGAGGTGCTGTCGTGTCATTAACGTCTTCTCTACTGTAACGTGGTTAAAAGATCTGAAAAGAATCATTTGAAGAACGGGTCCAGCTCGGTGCTCCTGAGCCTGTCTCTCCTCCATCGTTCAGAATCAGAAGAGTCCAAACCTGAGCTGATCCAACCACAGCTGCATCACGTGTCCCTCAAACGCAGAAGACGTCTCCTCTCTGCGTGATGTTATCGTTAATCGTAAAAATCGTGACACAAATTCTCTAAACTGCCCCACGCGTTCTGGCTCTGTCCCATGTCCTGCGTGTCGTATCTGAGCGGTCCACTTGGAGGCGCTGTCGTGTCATTAACGTCTGTGTTTGTTTTGTTTGAATCCAGAGAAATTTAACTGGAAAGGAAACATCAAGGCTCTTCTGAGAGAGTCTGAGGACCAAGAGCTTCCGCTGAAGAAGCTACGCAAGAAGGTACGACTTTGAACGGAATTACTGGTGTTGATTTGCATTTTTTTCCACAACATTTTAAACCCGTCCAGGAGCTTTCACATCTGGGAGGACATCTGACACACAGGGGAGGGCATCTGACACGCAGGGGAGGGCATCTGACATGTTTTTAGAGGTCTAAATAAAACCTTTTGCCCACGACCTTCTGACCCCACGACCTTCTGACCCACTGACATTCTGACCCCCTGACATTCTGACCCCACGACCTTCTGACCCCACGACCTTCTGACCCCACAGTCTTCTGACCCCCACAATCTTCTGACCCCCTGACATTCTGACCCCACGACCTTCTGACCCCACGACCTTCTGACGCGTGTGTTTTTTGCAGGTGGTGGCGGCGTACTACTCGTTCAGCGGAGATTCCAATTTTAAATCGAAGGAGGAGGTTCTGGCTCTTTTCAACCAAAAACTCAACAAAAATCCAAAGTTCCGAATTTTAAAAGACCGAGTCAAACTTATAAAATAACTTGTGTCCTTCAGTAACGTCTGTCTGTCTGTTTTTTACACGTAAATACTCTGACCTTTGACCCCGGGGATCGAGCTGTTTGAACTGCGGTGTTTTAAATCACAATATTGAGCTAAAAACACTTCAGAAAGACAGAGAGAGAGAGAAGAGAGAGAGACACCCAGAAAGAGACACAGAGAGAGTGAGAAGAGAGACAGAGGGAGGAGAGACACAGACAGTGAAGAGAGAGGGAGAGAGAGAGAAGAGAGATACAGAGAGAGGGAGAAGAGACACAGACAGTGAAGAGAGAGAGAAGAGAGATACAGAAAGAGGAGGAGGAGAGAGACACAAAGACACTGAAGAGAGAGAGAGACAGAAGAGAGAGAGAAGAGAGATGCAGAGAGACACGGAGACAGAGATAGAGGGAGAAGAGACAGAAACCGTGAAGGAGGAGAGACACAGAGACAAAGAAGAGAGAGAGACAGAACAAAATGGCAAATGGAAAACATCAAAAATGACTCAAACATTTTTCATTTACCTTTATTTAACCTGGAGTGAGATTCAGAGAGATGAGCTCCAAAACGATAAAAAAACAACCGTAAAATCACAACGTGTCACTTTATAAAACCATCTGCATCGTTCAAGAAAAACAAACACGTCTCGGTCACTGCTCTTTTTACAGTTTTCTTGAACTTATCAAAGTGACTCCGGAGATTCCAATTTAAGATCTTTCTGTAAATTATTCCAAGACCGTGGAGCTGGAGGAAAAGGCAGATTTTCCAGCTCCGAGAGGCACCGAGCGAAGCCTCTGAAGACTCTAAACTCAACACGAATCACTCCAAATCCAACTTCAGAAGGTCAGTGAGAAGAAACTACTAGAACATGGAGAAAGATCTGAGGAAAAAGTTTGGAGAAACATTTGAGGAGAACAGTTTGGAGAACACATCTGGAGAAGGTTCAGTTTGGTCCTCCTGAGCAGCCAGTCCGTTCTCCAGTGAAATAGAACCGGAAGAACTCGAGTCCAAACTTGAGATGATCCAACCACATCTGCTCCTCAGAAGACATCTTCTCTCCAAAACTCTGGATTACTCACAGTTAGCTGCCACAGGGGGGCGCCAGTGGCAAAACTCTCGTTGTGTCCTTAGGCAAGACACTTCACCTACATCACATAATGCAGAGTACGAAAGTGCAGCGTGCTTCAGTGTTGTGGTGGTTGGAGGAGCTGATGGTGCCGACTGGCAGCTTCACTTCTGATTCTGAAGAGGACAACGGTTTAAAGACGGTCAGTCTAATGGACGTTTTTCACAACGGCCCGAAGTGTCGCCCTGTAGGTTTACGGAAAGTCCGGTTTATGGTTTTCTGTGGAAATGTCTGTCGTTTTCTCCAGCAGCTTCATAAATCTGCCTCATCACCAAATCTTCAACCAACAAGGTCCACAAAGGATAAACATTCTTCATGAAGAATTTATCCACAACGATCAAGGGAAGAAAGACGAAAGCTTAAAGGAGAACAACGACGAGCGTTAGTGAAATACTGAGAAAAACTAAATAAAACAGAAGGAATTTGTTCAGTCAGACTGATTCTAGAATTAAAATTTCAAATCGATTTCATGATGTAGATCAGGGGTCTCCAACCTGCAGCTCCTCAGCTCCTTCCGAGCAGCTCGCCCAGGGATTCCTGAATTAAACGTATTGTCCTGAATAACTCAAAATGTATTAATTACATGATTATTACCACTGGTGCCTAACTGTGCAGTAATAAATGAATAATGGTTCATGTTTTATGGACATTTAACTGTTTCCTGACTAAAACTCGTCCTCTTTATTATCAGTTTCTTGCAGTCGCTGAAATGAGCAGCTCTCTGGTATTTTTATTTGGTAAAAGTGGCTCACGGAGGAAAAATGTTGGAGACCTGATGTAGATATTCGGATAAATGGAAAGATTTTTGCAGTTGGAAGGCTAAACATGTCATCTGTGACCACGTCTCGCAATTGAACTGCACAAATCTGTCTACGCCAAGATCGACATCATGAAATCGATTTTACATTTTAATTCTAGAATCAGGCTGACTGAACAAATTCCTTCTGTTTTATTTAGTTTTTCTCAGTATTTCTCTAACGCTCGTCGTTGTTCTCCTTTAAGCTTTCGTCTTTCTTCCCTTGATCGTTGTGGATAAATTCTTCATGAAGAATGTTTATCCTTTGTGGACCTTGTTGGTTGAAGATTTGGTGATGGGGCAGATTTATGAAGCTGGTGGAGAAAACGCCAGACATGACATTTTGCCAGAGAAAACCATAAACCGGACGTTCCGTAAACCTACAGGGCGAGACTTCCGGCTGTTACGAAAAACGTCCATTAGCTTGACCGTCTTTAAATCGTTGTCCTCTTCAGAATCAGAAACGAAGCTGCCAGTCTGCGAAAAAGGTCAGTTTGGACTCTGCGAATGAAGCTCCTGATGTCACAATAGCGCCATCAAGTGACAGCCCCAAGAAAGAACGAACTCTAAAAAACAAAAACGGCGTAAATAATCCGACAGGTGGAACGTTTCATAATGAGGTCGTTAACGTGAACTTATCAGGAACTTCTCTGAACTTTTAGACGTTTGTTTATTTTATTTTTCACAACACGACAGTAGTTCACTCAAATGCTCTTGTTTTACAGAAAAAAAAAACAAAAAAACTCTGTACTGTCTGTAATTTTCCACATATTTTCTACATTTCTTAACAAATTGCTGTAAAACTGTAATTTTTATTTACAACAGATTTTCTCTCACCAAATTGAGTCAAAATCACAGAATTGTCAGAGTCTTTAAATCTAGAACTTCCAACTAGAATTTGGGGTTTCGACTTTTTTCTTTTCTTTTTTACTCACCTTTTTATCCACCATGTTT
>CM057087.1:18744140-18828493 GCA_029959045.1 Taenioides sp. WSHXM2023 | reverse complement strand
AAACACAGATAATAACACGAATAATTACACAGATAATAATACAGATAATAACACGAGTAATAACACAGATAAAACACAGATAATAACACAAATAATAACACAGATAATAACACGAATAATAACACAGATAAAACACAGATAATAACACGGATAAACCACAGATAATTCAGGGGCGGTAGTAAAAATGATCAGATTTTCCAGTGGCAAAGCACAATGTGATAAATCTGTGTTTTTCAGATTCTTGAGTGTGGTGACGTCAGCCTCGCAGACGCCCGGCCCCAGGAAGCTTAAAAAAGCTCTGAAACGGCCCTAACTGGGGTCAGTCATTTGTGCTTCTGTTTTGGACAGTTTGTGCTCGTATATTTCTAAAATTATTAATATTATTTTTGCTGCAGTTATATTTTCCCTCAGTTGATGACAGTAGCTTTAGCAAAACTCCACAAAACTAGTGAAGATAAACGACCTCAGGCGGTGGAAAACATCCAGAACGCTGCAGCTCAGGTCCTGACTCGAACCAGGAAGTCCGAGCACGTGTCCTGGTCTCAGGTCTCTGCACTGCCCCCTGTGGGTCAGAGACGTTAAAGCGGCTCTGCTCATGCACGAGTCTCTCCACGGCCGAGCTCCAAAGTTCATCTGAGACACGTGAGAGCCACAAGAACATCTGCACTGTGAGGAGCTCAGGGACCGGACTGCTGCTGGAGTCCTGGTTTAGTTCTGCTTTAGTCCTGCTGTAGTCCTGGTTTAGTTCTGCTTTAGTCCTGCTGTAGTCCTGGTTTAGTCCTGCTGTAGTCCTGGTTTAGTTCTGCTTTAGTCCTGCTGTAGTCCTGGTTTAGTTCTGCTTTAGTCCTGCTGTAGTCCTGGTTTAGTTCTGCTTTAGTCCTGCTGGAGTCCTGGTTTAGTTCTGCTTTAGTCCTGCTGTAGTCCTGGTTTAGTTCTGCTTTAGTCCTGCTGGAGTCCTGGTTTAGTTTTGCTTTAGTCCTGCAGTAGTCCTGGTTTAGTCCTGGTTTAGTTCTGCTTTAGTCCTGCTGTAGTCCTGGTTTAGTTCTGCTTTAGTCCTGCTGTAGTCCTGGTTTAGTCCTGGTTTAGTCCTGGTTTTGTCCTGGTTTAGTCCCGGTCTCCTGCTGGTTCCAGAGTCTGGACTAAACACGGGGAGTCAGAGTTTCAGATTCATGAAGTTAAAACCTGAAACTTAAATCCAAACTCTAAACGGTTTTGTTCAGCTGCGTCTGACTCAGAGGTTTTTATTGTGCACTCTTCTTTTCTCATTTAATTTCTCTCTCTCTCTTTTTAATTTGATGATGATTTTTTTATGTTTTGATCTGTTTGTTTTGTGATTGTGATTGTGATTAGGCCAGCTACATCGCCCGGATTGGCGTTACCGGGGCCCCACCCTGGAGCTAGGCCTGGGGTGGGAGCTCAACGGCGAGCGTCTGGTGGCCGGGCCTTCCCCCACGGGGCCCGGCCGGGCACAGCCCAAAGGAGCGACGTGGGGTCGTCCTCCCGTGGACCCACCACCCGCGGGAGGATCCATAGGGGGCTGGTGCAGAGTGATCTGGGCGGCAGTCGAAGGCGGGGGGCCTCGGCGACCAGATCTCCGGGCATGGAGACTAGCTCTGGGGACATGGAATGTCACCTCGCTGGGGGGGAAGGAGCCCGAGCTCGTTCGGGAGGTTGAGCGTTACCGACTAGATATAGTCGGCCTCGCCTCCACGCACAGCTTGGGCTCTGGAACCCAAGTCCTTGAGGGGGGCTGGACTCTCTATTTCTCTGGCGTTGCGCGCGGGGAGCGGCGGCGGGCTGGTGTGGGCCTGCTCATTGCCCCACAGCTCAGCCGCTGTGTGTTGGAGTTCACCCCGGTGAACGAGAGGGTCGCGTACCTGCGCCTTCGGGTCGGGGACAGGTCTCTCACTGTTGTGTCGGTCTACGGGCCGAACAGCAGTGCAGAGTACCTGGCCTTCTTGGAGTCTCTGGGAGGGGTACTGGACAGTGCACTGACCGGGGACTCCGTTGTTCTACTGGGGGACTTCAACGCCCACGTGGGCAACGACAGTGACACTTGGAGAGGGGTGATTGGGAGGAACGGCCTCCCTGATCTGAACCCGAGCGGTGTTCTGTTATTGGACTTCTGTGCTAGCCACGGTTTGTCCATAACGAACACCATGTTCGAGCACAAGGGTGTCGATCAGTGCACGTGGCACCAGGACACCCTAGGCCGGAGGTCGATGATCGACTTTGTTGTCGTGTCATCTGACCTCCGGCCGCGTGTCTTGGACATTCGGGTGAAGAGAGGGGCAGAGCTGTCAACTGATCACCACCTGGTTGTGAGTTGGGTCCGCTGGCGGGGGAGGAAGCCGGAAAGACCTGGCAGGCCCAAGCGTATTGTGAGGGTCTGTTGGGAACGTCTGGCAGAGCCTTCTGTCAGGGGGACCTTCAACTCACACCTCCGGGAGAGCTTCTCCCAGATTCCGGGGGAGGCTGGGGACATGGAGTCCGAGTGGGCTTTGTTCTCGGCCTCTATTGTCGATGCGGCTGCTCGTAGCTGTGGTCGTAAGGTCTGTGGTGCCTGTCGCGGCGGCAATCCCCGAACCCGGTGGTGGACATCGGAAGTAAGGGATGCTGTCAGGCTAAAGAAGGAGTCTTATTGGGCCTTGTTGGCTCATGGGACGCCTGAGGCAGCTGACAGGTACCGACGGGCCAAGCGTGCTGCAGCCCGGGCGGTCGCGGAGGCAAAAACTCGGAGTTGGGAGGAGTTCGGAGAGGCCATGGAGGAGGACTATCGGACGGCCTCAAGGAAATTCTGGCAAACTGTCCGGCGCCTCAGGAGGGGGAAGCAGTGCTTCACCAACACTGTTTACAGTGCGGGTGGAGAGCTGTTGACCTCGACTGGGGATGTTGTCAGACAGTGGAAGGAATACTTTGGAGCTGTGTTCGCATTGCCGGTAGTAAGTCGGACATGTTCCCGGTGCATGTTGGACTCCGCCAGGGCTGCCCTTTGTCACCGGTTCTGTTCATTGTATTTATGGACAGAATTTCTAGGCGCAGTCAGGGGCTGGAGGGGATCCGGTTTGGGGACCACAGGATCTCATCTCTGCTGTTTGCAGATGATGTTGTCCTGATGGCTTCATTGAACCAGGACCTCCAGTGTGCACTGGGGCGGTTCACAGCCGAGTGTGAAGCGGCTGGGATGAAGATCAGCTCCTCCAAGTCCGAGGCCATGGTTCTCGACCGGAAAAAGGTGGCTTGCCCTCTCCGGGTGGGTGGGGAGTCTTTGCCTCAAGTGGAGGAGTTCAAGTATCTCGGGGTCTTGTTCACGAGTGAGGGGAGGATGGAGCGTGAGATTGACAGGTGGATTGGTGCAGCGTCGGCAGTGATGCGGTCGCTGTACCGGACCGTTGTGGTGAAGAGGGAGCTGAGCCAAAAAGCAAAGCTCTCAATTTACCGGTCAATCTACGTTCCTACCCTCACCTATGGTCATGAGCTTTGGGTAATGACCGAAAGGACAAGATCGCGGATACAAGCGGCTGAAATGAGTTTCCTCCGTAGAGTGGCTGGGCGCACACCCTTAGAGATAGGGTGAGGAGCTCAGTCACTCGGGAGGGGCTCGGAGTAGAGCCGCTGCTCCTCCACGTCGAGAGGAGCCAGCTGAGGTGGCTCGGGCATCTGTTCCGGATGCCTCCTGGACGCCTCCCTCGGGAGGTGTTTCAGGCATGTCCCACCGGGAGGAGGCCCCGGGGAAGACCCAGGACACGCTGGAGGGACTATGTCTCCCGGCTGGCCTGGGAACGCCTTGGGGTCCCCCCGGAGGAGTTGGAGGAAGTGTCCGGGGTGAAGGAAGTCTGGGAGTCCCTGCTTAGACTGTTGCCCCCGCGACCCGGCCCCGGATAAGTGGAAGAAAATGGATGGATGGATGGATGTTTTGTGATTTTAATGTATTTCTTATTCTGTAAAACACTTTGAATTGTTCAGTGTACGAACTGCGCCGTACAAATAAACTCGTCCTGACTGATCAACAAAACTAAAGCAGCAAAACGAAACTCAAACGACTGAGGTTTGTGTTTGAGGAGACGCCAACTCCACCAACATGTGAAGAGGTGGAGAGAGGAGGGAGAGAGGGAGAAGAAGTGAAGAGGAGGAGAGGGAGAACGAGAGGGAGGGAACACTGGGGAAGAATATAAGAGGGGGGGGGAAGGAGGAAATAGAGGAAGAGAGGGGAAGGAAAGAGAGAGAGTGAAGCGGACACTAGTAAACTGCAGGTGGAGATGGAGAGAAGGAGGGGAGAGGGAGAAGAGGAGGGATGGAGAGATGAGGAGGGGGTGGAGAGATGAGGAGGAGATGGAGAGATGAGGAGAGATACTTGTGAATGACCTGTTTAAACTCAGAGGAGAAGTGAGTCATTCTTCAGATCTGAAGAGACTGAAGAGAGAGAGAGAGAGAGAGAGAGAGAGAAGGAGGGAGGGAGGGGGAGAGGGAGGGGGAGAGAGAGAAAGAGAGAGAGAGAGAGAGAGAGAGAGAGAGAGAGATGGAGGGAGGGAGAGAGGGAGAGAGGGAGAGAGAGAGGGGGTAGAGAGAGGGAGGGAGGGGGAGAGAGAAGGAGGGAGGGGAGAGAGAGAGAGAAGAAGGGAGGGGAGAGAGAGAAGGAGGAAGGGGAGAGAGAGAAAGAGAGAGAGAAGGAGGGAGGGGAGAGAGAGAGAGAGAGGGCGGGAGGGAGGGAGGGAGGGAGGGGGAGAGAGAGAAAGAGAGAGAGAAGGAGGGAGGGAGAGAGGGAGAGAGAGAGAGGGAGGGTGGGAGAGAGGGAGGGAGGGGGGAGAGCAAGAGAGATGGAGGGAGGGGGGAGGGAGAGGGAGTGAGAGAGATAGACTACAGAGAGAAGGAGAGAAAAAAGTGAGAGAGAGAGAGAGAGAGAGAGAGTGAGGAAGAGACTACAGAGAGGGAGAGAGACTACAGAGAAAGGGAGAGAGAGGAAGAGAGGGGAGGAGATGGAAGGAGAGAAGGGGGAGAGAGATTGAAAGATGGAGAGAGAGAGAGAGAGAGAGAGGAAAGAGACAGGGAGAGGGGGGGCAGAGAGAGAGAGAGGGAGGATGAGGAGAGAAGGAGAGGAAACAGGGAGAGAGAGAGAGAGGGGCACAGTACACAGAAAAGAAATGAAGCAGACAGTTTCAAGAGAGAAAGAAAGAAGAGGAGGGAGAGACATTACAAATACAGAGAGAGAAGAGAGAAAGGAGGAAGAAGGGAGAGAGAGAGAGAGAACGAGAGAGGGCTGATGGAGAGAGGGGGAGGAGAGACACTACAAATATACAGAGAGAGCGAGACTGGGGAAAGAAGTGGGAGAGGAGAGAGTGAGGAGAGGGATGATAGGGACAGAGCAAAGAAGGACAGAGAGAGAGAGGGAGTCGTCAAAGACAAAGAGAAAGAGAGAAGTGAAGAGAAGAGAAGAGAAGAGAAGAGAAGAGAAGAGAAGAGAAGAGAAGAGAAGAGAAGAGAAGAGAAGGAGGATAAGGACGGGGTAGAGAGAGACAGAGAAGGATTTACTGTGTGATCGTTTTTGCCACGTGAAACTACAGAGAAAAAGAGAGAAAGGAGGGAGGGAGAGAAAAAGAAAGAAAGAGAAAAAGAGAAAAAAAAGAGGGAGAGAGAGAGAGAGAGAAAGAGGGAGAGAGGGATGGAGAGTCACAGCTGCAGATGGTCTTTTAGAGGATTAAAGCTCAGACAAACCACTTTAACCCTGGTGCACTTTTTTAAAATAATCCCACCTGTCGTCCTTCGTCACAAAAATGTGCGTCTGAAAAGAATAAAATATTTTTTTTTATGAAATACAGATTTGTGTTCAACTTTTTCATATCATTGTTTTCATTTATTTTATTTACTGCCCAAAACACACCAAATATTAAATCATATTTTGACATTTGAACCCCTTAAATTCCAGTTTGTACGTGAAAGTCTCAAATTATGTGCATGAAAAAATAAAAAAAACCTGATTTTTTTCTAAATCTTCCAACTAATTTTAAATAGTTTGTGTTGTGGTGATCAGAGGCTCGGGGCGTCATAAAATGGCACCAACACTGATTTTGACTTTTTTTTAGTTTTTGCTGTTTTCCCCTAAAGCCCCGTGGACTTCCATTATAACCGCACATTTTTGTTTGCACCAGCGTAACACGAGGAAATCATAAAAGAGGGGGATGGGGTGAGAGGATGGAGAAAGAGAGGAAGGAGAGATAGGGAGGAGAAGAGAGAGAAAAAAGAGATTCGCAGTGTGAGAGAGAGAGAGAGAGAGAGAGAGAGAACGGAGAGAGAGAGGAGGGGCCGAAAAGGGAAAGGTAGAGGAGAGGCAGAGAGAGAGAGCGAAGCAGGCAGATGAGAGACTGACAGAGAGAGAAAGAGAGGAGCGACAGAAAGGAGAAAGAGAGAGAGAGAGGAGAGAGGGCGTGAGAGACAGAGAGAGAGAGCAAGAGAGAGCGACGGAGAGAGAAAGGGACCGAGAGAGAGGAGAGAGAAAGAGAAGAGAGACAGAGAAAAAGAGGGAAAGAGAGAAAGGAGAGACAGAGAAAGAGGAGAGAAACAGGCGGACGAGAGACTGACAGAGAGAGAGAAAGAGAGGAGCGACAGAGGAGAAAGAGAGAGAGGAGAGAGGGGATGAGAGAGAGGATAGATAGAAAGAGAGAAAAGGACAGAGAGAGAGGGAAAGATAAAGAGAGGAGAGACAGAGAGAAAAAGAGGGAAAGAGAGAAAGGAGAGAGAGAAAGAGGAGAGAAACAGGCGGATGAGAAACTAACAGAGAGAGAGAAAGAGAGGAGCGACAGAGGAGAAAGAGAGAGAGGAGAGAGGGGGTGAGAGACAGAGAGAAAGAGAAAGGGACAAAGAGAGAGGAGTGAGAAAGAGGATAGACAGACAGAAAGAGAGGGAAAGAGAAAGAGGAGAGACAGAGAGAGAGAGAGAAAGGTGGTCCTCTCTCAGACCGGTTATGATCCTGGTCTTTAGGTCTTAGTCCGGGTCTATGTTTAGCTCCATGTGTCGGTCCAGGGTCCGTTCTGTCTGAGCCTCGTTTATTTTCAGATCCTCTTATTTTAATATGTTCACAGTTTAAGTGGGTTATATAACACACACACGCACCTGTCCCTCACCTGCCCTTCACCTGCCCTTCACCTGTCCTTCACCAGCCCTTCACCTATCCCCAGGGCCAAATACAGGAGGATGGGAGGGCATCTGACTCAAGGATACAGGGCAGTACAGAACTATAGACGTTTTACATTTTTAACCCAATTTATAAATAACTTCTTTTTTTTCCTTTTTTTTTTTAAATTTCGCATATTTTTTCCTCCTTTTTTTCTCAAAATTTTCCCGAATTTTACCCCAATTTATAACAAATTTCTAACAATTTGTCCTATTTTTATCTATTTTATTTATTTATTTATTTATTTTTATTTATTTATTTTTTCACCAAAATTTTCCTAATTACAAAACACAGTAGCTCAGTCGGTAGAGCATTTGCCCACTGACCTGAAGGTTGGTAGTTTGAATCCCGCTCTCGACATAAACGTCGTTGGTTGAGCGTCACCTCCACTGACCTGAAGGTTGGTGGTGTGATTGCAGCTCCTGCAGATGAATGCTGTCGTTGTGTCCTTGGGCAAGACACTTTGCCCCCAGAGTCTGTGTACACTGGTGGGTGAGTGGGTGAGTGGTTCCTCGCCTCGAGTCTTCAAGGTGGAAAATCGCTTTATAAATAAATATGTGATAATTTACTAGATTTTACCCCAATTCATAAAAAATCTTTTTCCTCAAATTTTCAGCTTTTTTTTGTCACTATGGCAACACCCACACAAATAACATCTAATGTGCTATACGCCTTTTTTACTTCATCCAACAAAATCATGATTTGAGTGTAGTCACATGAAATAATACAGAATTTTTACAGTTTTACCCCAATTTATAACTATTTTCTTACCAGTTTTACCTATTTTTCCCCCGTTATTTAGTCCTTTCTACTTAATGTTCATTTTTTTGTCCAAATTTTGTGTAATTTTTTTTAAAGATTACAGACGTCTTGCTACATTTTTCCCCCAAATTTTTCTTTTTTTTTTTCAGACTACAGATTACAGGCTAGAGAATTTTTACTAGATTTTTAACCAAATTCATACATTTTTTTCCTAAATGTTTTTCGTAATTTTTTCTGTGAATTTCTGTCATTGATATGTTACTATGGCAACACATATATGGACAAATAACATCTAAAGTGAAGATCTTTTTTACTTTTACCCTGATCAAACGTATCAGCAGAAAAAAACATGGAGGCCAATTCATGTGAGTGATTAATGTGATTACAGCGATACAGGATTTTACAGAGTTTTTCTTATACATTAATCTTCAAACTTTCTTCACAAACTCCATTTTACTTACGAAAAATAAGATAAGATAAGATATGCCTTTATTAGTCCCACAGTGGGGAAATTCTAGTGTTGCAACGCACAGTTGAAGAACAGCAGGAAAATGGAACATGCAATAAAACAAGATAATAGATAATGGCTTAAAAAATAATAATTTAGAAATAGACTTAAAGATAGACTCTAATTTTGTTCCGGTGGAGCAAAAATATAAAATACAAAATACAAAATATAAAATATAAAATACCAAAAAAACTATTATGTACAATAAAAGTAACAGTGCAGCATATGAACAGAGTAAATCTCAGTAAAGTGACTTCAGTATATTATGTTATTTACAGTAATGACTATGTTTATGTACAGACAGGATAAATATCAGTAAAGTGACATGAGTGAATTGTACCAGAGGTCTTCAGTATTGCACATAGATACAGTTGAATGACACATGTTCAGTGTTAACAGTGTTCACATGTTCAGTGTTAACAGTGTTCACATGTTCAGTGTTAACAGTGTTCACATGTTCAGTGTTAACAGTGTTCATTGTACAGTCTGACAGCAGCAGGAAGGAAAGACCTGCGAAACCTCTCCTTCACTCAGCGAGGGTAAATCAGTCTGTCACTGAAGCTGCTCTCCAGAGCAGACAGGGCGTCCTGCAGGGGGTGACACTCATGGTCCATCATAGAGATGACCTTAGCCAGGACCCTTTTGTCCCCCACCTGCTGCACTGAGTCCAGAGGACAGCCCAGGACGGAGCTGGACTTCTTGATGACCTTGTCCAGCTTCTTCCTCTCCCTCTCTGTGACGCTGCTGCTCCAGCAGACCACACCGTACAGGATGGCTGATGCCACCACAGAGTCATAGAAGTTAAAGCTACAGCTGACAGAACAGAGCTGTTTGTGATGAGTAAAATAATAAAAATATAAAACTAATGACTAGCATGATTGACGCTAATCTCTGAGAGGTTAAGGACTTCTGTGTTAGTCTGAATCTCTGTTTAACGGCTGCATTTCTTCATCATCATTTGTTTGAGCAACACAACAGAAAAAGGCACGACGCCTCTTCCACAGATCTTGAATGAATCTTTCAATTTCATCAGCTTTTGTCAGTTTGAAGATCTGAGAGTTGCATTGGTCTTTTCTGCTGGCTTGGACCATGTTGTCAATCGTGTTGAACAGCACATGGACCTGCTGACGGTCAGAGCTCTTGTTATTGAAGACGCAGTAGCGCTGGTCACACTTCTGTTTCATTGATCATTGTTTGGATGTTCTCTCCTCCGAGGTCATCTCCGTGAGTGAACAAAACCATTGTGAACTTTGAAGCGTTTTCATCGAAGAGTTTGGGCATCAGCTGCAGGAGTTTGGAGTCTCTGGAGTTCACCCGGCCCAGACGCACCACGATGATGAAGGCGTGGGGTCCAGAAGTCAGACGAAGCACAGAGCTCATTATTTCTTTGAACAGTTTCTTTCGTTTCAACTCATTATCGCTAAAGATTAACAGTTTACAATCAAGGACCGTCAAGGAATTCCTCCCTCCTGTGAGGGAGGGGTTCACAGGGGTTTGGGTCTGGTGCACAGAGCAGGACTACAGATGCAAATTAACTATGAGCTACAATCTGGTACAAACATCTGCCACTGTGTTTAATGTAATTGTACACTGTCCTAATAAACCAATAAACTTAAAAAACTTATCCTGAGCCTCTGAGGAGTCACCTGAGGAGACTCTGGGCTCACCTGAGGAGACTCACCTGACAAGACTCTGAGGACTCACTTGAGGAGACTCACCTGACGAGACTCTGAGGACTCACCTAAGGAGACTCTGGACTCATCCAACAAGACTCACCTGAGGAGACTCTGGACTCACCTGAGGAGACTCTGAGGACTCACCCGGTGAGACTCACCTGACGAAACTCTGAGGACTCACCTGAGGAGACTCTAGACTCACCTGAGGAGACTCACCTGAGGAGACTCTGGACTCACCTGAGCAGACTCTGAGGACTCACCTGAGGAGACTCTGGACTCACCTGAGGAGACTCACCTGAGGAGACTCTGGACTCACCTGAGCAGACTCTGAGGACTCACCTGAGGAGACTCTGAGGACTCACCCGGTGAGACTCACCTGACGAGACTCTGAGGACTCACCTGAGGAGACGCTAGACTCACCTGAGGAGACTCTGGACTCACCTGAGGAGACTCACCTGAGGAGACTCTGGACTCACCTGAGCAGACTCTGAGGACTCACCTGAGGAGACTCTGAGGACTCACCCGGTGAGACTCACCTGACGAGACTCTGAGGACTCACCTGAGGAGACTCTAGACTCACCTGAGGAGACTCTGGACTCACCTGAGCAGACTCTAGACTCACCTGAGGAAACTCTGGACTCACCTGAGGAGACTCACCTGAGGAGACTCTGGCCTCACCTGAGGAGACTCTGAGGACTCACCTGAGCAGACTCTGAGGACTCACCCGGTGAGACTCATCTGAGGAGACTCTGAGGCCTCACCTGAGGAGACTCTGGACTCACTTGAGAAGACTGTGAGGACTGACTTGAGGAGACTTTAAGGACTCAATCAGGGGACTCACCTGGAGCAAAGTGATAGCGTTGAAGCTTCAGCAGCAGAGTCTGGACCTGGTCAGGGCCCCAGGCTTCGTTGTCAAACAAGTGATATCTCTGTCCAAACATGTTGACAAAGATGTCGGGCAGAGAACTCTCATTGTCCTCAAAGATGAACTCCTCCAGACTCATTTCCTTAAAAGAGAGGGAAACAAGTTGTGTGGAATTTAGAAGCTGCCAGAATTATTCAGACTGTATGATCTTTCAGATGTCCACAATAAAAAAAAATTAAAAATAAAAAAAACGGCTCCCAGAGAAATGGGTCAGTGTGACGTGTCACAATATACTGTGTAAAATGTTGTGTGAACATTTTACACAAATAAATCTACTTTAAATTTCATTTAGTGGAGAGACTTCTCCCTGGTTCTCCATTGAAATGAATGGGACTCCCATGTGACCACCACAGAAGTGCGGTCAGTAGTGGTCAGTGATACCTCCAGCCCAGTCAGAACATGTATAAAAAGTGCAAGCAAATGGAATAAGGCCTGTGCTGTGACCACAGGACTTCATTCACATCAAAATAACTTTATTTATTGGTTATAGGACTTTGAGTTGCAGACAGAGCTCCAGCTCCAGCTCGAGCCGGGCGGGACACAGCCCTGTAGGTGGCACTCCTGCAGTCGTTTGTGTGAGTGAAGAGAAGTGGACACAGCCCTGCAGGTGGCGCTCCTGCTGTTGTTTGTGTGAGTGAAGAGAAGTGGACAGATTACTGAGCCCTGAGGGCCACCGGAGGATATCGTCCATTCACCCTGACCCACAGACTGTATATAAATGGACATAGCTAACCCTCTAGCTGCTGCGTTCCAAACAGAAGTGAGAATGGGCACGCTTCTGTCTCCATCGACTCTGGCTCCAGTTCACTTTGTCTTTTAAAAGTGTGGACCTCTTTCTGTATTTGCTGCTGCGAGGCTCCTCATAAAATGCTTTACATGATCCTTAAACTTAGACAAACTTTATTGATCCACAAGGAAAATTATTTGGACACAGTCGCTCAAACATCATAATATAATATAATAACAGAGAGTAACAAAAATAGATGGTGTTGGAAAAAGAGCAAGAGACACGTGTCAAATGAGACATAAGTATAAAAATAAATGTAAATGTACAAGGGGTTTTTATTTCACTAAATCAAGATCTGAACATTAATAACAGACGAATCAGACGCCGTCTTTCCCCGAGGTCACTCCCCCTTAACAATGCACCCGCTCCCTGCCAAAATGTGGTGCAGGTGAAGGGGTGTCACCTGCAAAAGCCTCGCACCTGATTCTCTCTTTGCCTGCTAACATACCCACGCCTGGATTTCCAAATATGTGTAGCATGAGGGTGTGGAGGGGTCTCAATAATCATAGTTTATTTCTTAATTGTTCTCACCCTTATTTTTGCATTGTGAGATCACACAGGTTCTATAAACTGAAAAGAACAGAATTAAATGTATAATATTCTTTTCATTTATTAGCCCCAATATTTACTTTTGGTTAACTTCAGCTTAACTTCCACATTAATCTGGTTTCACATGAATCAACCTTAACACAAAATGTCCATTTAATGTCCAGCCGACCCAACAGGCCCAGGCAGCTCAGGTCCACACACTTTACGCAGCGAAGAGTGTTTCAGACTCGGGCAGTGTCCTTCTGCGCTCACCTGAGGTGGATGTTTGATGCCACCTTATGCAAGACTTAGAAAGTCATTAAAAACAATGCCCCCTGCCACACTGACCTCTGCACCTGCCACACTGACCTCTGCACCTGCCACACTGACCTCTGGACCTGCCACACTGACCTCTGCCGAGGGCAGGTGCAGGTGAGGCATAGTTCTGAGGAAAGAATCCACGAGTCTCTTTTTGCGAGGCACTGCAGTGTCTGGAGTGTGTTTCAGGCGTCGTTTTGGTCAAACGCACCACAGTCGTCATAGTTCGTGTCACAAAAAGCGGAGACTCAACTCTGGCAGACGCGATAGGCCATATTACTTACTACTTAGCTGCTAAAACTGTTAGCCTTGATGAGCTTCGAACACTATGGGCAACGTCAAACTCCCTCAGAACACTTCTTTATACAGTCTGTGATTAAAACAGAGTTAAAGCCCCACTGTGAAACATTTCACCACATAGTTACAGAGAGGACAGACGGGAGGTTTACCTTTACGGCTGCACCGTAGGTGAAGAGCAGCAGACTGCGTTTCAGGCCCTCGTCTCCCAGCAGCTCCACTCTCTTCTCCAGAGCCAGGATCTGCTCTGAGGAGATCCTGTCCACCTTCAGAACCACCAGGAACACAGAGTCGGGATGGTGGAGGTGCTCCTCACACAGAGGCTGGATGAGCTGCCAGGCTCCTCCTGCTCCTCCCCCTGCTCCTCCCCCTGCTCCTCCTCCTGCTCCTCCTCCTCCCCCTGCTCCTCTCCCTGCTCCTCCTCCTGCTCCTCCCCCTGCTCCTCCTCCTGCTCCTCCTCCTGCTCCTCCCCCTGCTCCTCCTCCTGCTCCTCCTTCTGCTCCATGGGTTTGTGCAGATCTAAACTTGTCTCTTTATTTCTGTCTCTGATTTCACACTTAAACAAAGAGTTTCACACCAACGTCTGTTTGAATATTCCTATTAACACATCCCTCCTACGCACAAACACACACACACACAGACACACACAGACACACACACACAGACAGACACACACACTGTCACCACACTGTCTTATGAGCTTTAAGTCGTGTTCTAACGCTGTTTCCTCCTCAAAAACAGACCTGGAGTTGTGTTTGTTTCATTCACATGTTTGAGGAACTCTTTATTATTAGTCTGTCTACATCTGTTCCACCTTGCGATGTCATCAAGTGGTACACTCTAAGAAATGAAACACTGAGGTTTTTCAAACTACATCACATATTTGTTTTGGATTTATTTAAAAATATTCTTTTTCAAGTTTAATTAAGTACGTTAAATTGTATTTAAATAATAGTGTAAAGTTCTAAAGTAATGAAACACTTTTATTTATATGCAATTAATAGTGTTGTGTTGCTCATTAAAAGTGTTACGTTGGTTTCATTCAAAGAGTTGACGCACACGACGCACAGTCTTTGCACATGCGCATTTCCTGTACGTCAACGTCACGTTCAGCGACGTCCTTCAACATCCGGTGCAGTGGATTGTAGCAGCGTTCTGTTGGCAGCGATTGTCGTTACAAAATTGTAATTAATCCATCAAAATATTGGTAAGTACACTGTTTTTTTTTTTTTTTTTTTTTTTTTTTTTTTTTTAAGGATATGTTATTTAATCAAAGCTTTTGTAAAAGATATCGGTTGTATTTGTGGTGTTTTTGTAAGACAGAAATGTTTTAAGCTTGTCTGAAAACGTGTTAGCTAGCATCTCGTTTTGCATGCGTCCCGTACTATCAGTGATTAAACTGTTTTTAGTCTCTTTTCAAACCATAGTAGTTTTCGGCAGTAAATAAAAGACCAAACGTAACGTGAACCAACAATTGCTCCGTCATTCACATATTGTTTAACATTAGATCACTGCTGATCTACACCGGGCCCCGCCTCTGTTAGTCGAGTAAACTTTAAAGATGAATGTGTTCGTGATGATCTAAACTATCTATTTTAGCACCGGCATATTTTATGAACAATTATCTGTACCAAAGCCCAATAATGTATGTGTTTGTAATGTGTAGGTAATTTGATTGTGCTACGTTTGTTTATTTACACTTGGGCAGTATTGAATCTTTTGTGTTTTAAAGCAGACAATGTGAAAAGAATGTTGCTGTCTGATTTTATTACATATATATGTATAATATACGCATAAAAATGAAATAATCTGGTAGGCCTACTGTAAACCACTCACACCCAAAATGTAGTTCATGAGGTATATTTAAACTTTTGACATTTTGTTATTTTTAACACATGAAGTTGTGCTAAGCTTGGTGTTTTAATCTGAATAAGTTTTATTGTCATTGTCAGTGAACACAATTTGCTAATTATGGTTGTTTCTCTTTCAGCTTTCAGTGAATGTGGGCGTGCAGGATCTGCTCAGAATAAAGTCTGAGGTACCAAACACTGAACATGACATGGTCCAAAACAGTTTTTATCTCTTACATATCCTTGCATCTACAACGCTATAGTTCTGTAATTCTCCATCAACTCCAATTTGTTTTCTATTGAAAACCTGCTGCCCCCCTCTCTATAACTGCTGCTTTCAGAGTCGTCATTTTAAAATGTTCATATTAACCCACTCTACGTGATTCTGGTGTTTTTATTTTGCTATTCTGTCTGTAAAGCAAGATATGAACATTAATAACAGACAAATCAGGCGCCCCGAGGTTGCTTCTGTTAGCGTTAGCAACCAGTTTGATTGACAGCGTTGCTAATTGCCCACCCTCTTCTAAACCAGTGGTTCAGATTGGCTCTTTGGTTGCTATGATACTCGCAGTCATAATTCCAAATATGGTACTCTTCTCCAAGTTCGCTCCTATAACCACTAACTGGCCTTGATGAGCCAGTCCACTTCTTCAGTCTGTGGTTGCTCCTTTAACTGTGTAGAGCACAACACTATTAAAATGGATTGGTTACATTTATTTATAACTGAAAATCTAATTTTATGCGATTTATTTATGCAAATTTACAGTGTTAACCTAAGCTACACATTAGTATATCATTTTATTAATACTTATTTATATGTTACATGTTTCTCTATCTACAGTGAGGAAAATAAGTATTTGAACACTCTTCTATTTTGCAAGTTCTCCCACTTAGAAATCATGGAGGGTCTGAAATTTTCATCGTAGGTGCATGTCCACTGTGAGAGACAAAATCTGGAAAAAAAAAAAAAAAAAATCCAGAAATCACAATGTATGATTTTTTAACTATTTATTTGTATGATACAGCTGCAAATAAGTATTTGAACACCTGAGAAAATCAATGTTAATATTTGGTACAGTCGCCTTTGTTTGCAATTACAGAGATCAAACGTTTCCTGTAGTTTTTCACCAGGTTTGCACACACTGCAGGAGGGATTTTGGCCCACTCCTCCACACAGATCTTCTCTAGATCAGTCAGGTTTCTGGGCTGTCGCTGAGAAACACGGAGTTTGAGCTCCCTCCAAAGATTTTCTATTGGGTTTAGGTCTGGAGACTGGCTAGGCCACGCCAGAACCTTGATATGCTTCTTACAGAGCCACTCCTTAGTTATCCTGGCTGTGTGCTTCGGGTCATTGTCATGTTGGAAGACCCAGCCTCGGCCCATCTTCAATGCTCTAACTGAGAGAAGGAGAATGTTCTCCAAAATCTTGCAATACATGGCCCCGGTCATCCTCTCCTTAATACAGTGCAGTTGCCCTGTCCCATGTGCAGAAAAACACCCCCAAAGCTGCTGATGCTACCACCCCCATGCTTCACAGTAGGGATGGTGTTCTTGGGATGGGACTCATCATTCTTCTTCCTCCAAACACGGTTAGTGGAATTATGACCAAAAAGTTCTATTTTGGTTTCATCTGACCACATGACTTTCTCCCATGACTCCTCTGGATCATCTAAATGGTCTTTGGCAAACTTAAGACGGGCCTTGACATGTGCTGGTTTAAGCAGGGGAACCTTCCGTGCCATGCATGATTTCAAACCATGACGTCTTAGTGTATTACCAACAGTAACCTTGGAAATGGTGGTCCCAGCTCTTTTCAGGTCATTGACCAGCTTATACTTATTTGCAGCTGTATCATACAAATAAATAGTTAAAAAAATCATACATTGTGATTTCTGGATTTTTCTTTTTGGATTATGTCTCTCACAGTGGACATGCACCTACGATGAAAATTTCAGACCCTCCATGATTTCTAAGTGGGAGAACTTAAGAAGATAGCAGGTGTTCAAATACTTATTTTCCTCACTGTATTTTGATGTGAACACAAACCCCTAAACCGCTGATACTCAGAATAAAAAAGTGGTAATACAAAAAGTGCTCCACTGTGTTTTTAAACTCCACACAGTTCCTCCTCCACAGTTTTGCGTGATACAGGACCTTCAATAGAGAAAAAAGACAAAAAAAAAAAAAAACTGAGGATGGGGGTATTTTTTTTTTTATTATTTTTTGGATGCAGTGAAATAAAGGTGTGGTGTCCTCTCAGTGAGTCGTGAAATCCTCATTCGAATGGTCCGGGGTAGAAAAGGAGGAGCAAGTTTCATCTGGAGTTTTTGAAATAAAAACGCTTCAACTTCCATCTCAGTTTTTTGAAGGAGCTGGATCAGGCCGTACTAACAGCGCTCAGGGCAGGAGAACTTCAGCTGCAGAACCTTCGGATTAAAATGAGCTCTGGATGGAAGTGAAACATCTTGATTTCAAAAGTGTCCAGATAACCTTTGACCCCTCTCTACCAAATGAGCGACTCCTCTAAAAGGACACCAGGGCCGCTGTCTAAGAGGCCCTGTTCTTGGGCTTGTCCCACTGTGGAAAGAACCGTGCCAGTCCAGTTCTGGGCCGGTTCCTGAAGGCGTTGAGGCGACTGTTGAGATGTTTCACTGCGTCCTTCTGGAATTCTGTGGGCTCTGGTTCCAAAGCCATCGCCAGGAGCTTGGAGGCAGAGCCGTGGTCGTGGATCAGGTCCCTGGCTCCGGCTTTGCCCAGCTTCTTGATGTTCTTCGGTTTGAGATTAAGTCCGTCTGGGACTTTGAACTGGTCCAGAGCCTTCTCCAGAGTCTGCAGTACTGCGTCATGATGGCACCTCATTTTGGACGGCAGCTTTTGAAGTAGTTTTTTAACCAGAGCGTGGATCACCAGACTCTCCACTGAGCCCAGGGTCTGAGAGTCCTGAGGAGCAGCAGAAGGCTCTGGAGCTGAGGCTGGTTCTTCTGTGTGCAGCTTCTCACACTCTTCATCTGCTCTAATGCCCACTGCAGTTTGGAGGTGTATCTGGACCTCTATTAGGCGCTGTGTGTTCTCTGGAGTCTCTTGGAGGTGTGTGTCCTCTGGGGTCTCTTGGAGGTTTGTGTCCTCTGAGGTCTCTTGTGGGTGTGTGTCCTCTGAGGTCTCTTGGAGGTTTGTGTCCTCTGAGGTCTCGTGGAGGTTTGTGTCCTCTGAGGTCTCTTGTCGGTGTGTGTCCTCTGAGGTCTCGTGGAGGTTTGTGTCCTCTGAGGTCTCGTGGAGGTTTGTGTCCTCTGAGGTCTCTTGTCGGTGTGTGTCCTCTGAGGTCTCTTGTCGGTGTGTGTCCTCTGAGGTCTCTTGTCGGTGTGTGTCCTCTGAGGTCTCTTGTCGGTGTGTGTCCTCTGAGATCTCTTGTAGGTGTGTGTCCTCTGAGGTCTCTTGGAGGTGTGTGTCCTCTGAGGTCTCTTGGAGGTGTGTGTCCTCTGGTGTCTCTTGTAGGTGGGACACAGGTGGACTGTTGTCTGGCTCGGAGCTGCTGTTGAGCTGCTCTTCACTCTGGTCATTCTCTGGAGATTCTTCAAACATCTCATCCAGATATGGGACCGCCTCTGGAACAGAATCAGGACTTTGTGGTTTTAGTCCAGTTTCTTCTGACATCATGTTCTGCTCTTCAGAAGGTCCAACTGTCTCTGAAGCTCTGGCCTCTGGAGCTTCAGTGGATTCTGGAGCTGAGTGAAGATCTTCTGTCGTTATGTTCATTTCTATATTTTCTTCACTGCAGTTTTCAGATTTTTGTGTCTCTGTTGGACTTTTGGGCTCCTCTTGTTCTACACCTTCATTGTCAATCCAACTTCCATCTTCTACCTCCAGTTCCTTCTCAGAAGAGCCGAGTGTCTCTAGAGCTGAGGCTGTTTCCTCCATTTGGATGTTTTCACCCAGATCCCCTTCATCCTGTGTCTTCACTGAACAGCTGGGCTCCTCTGGGTTTGGACTTTCTTCATCCTCTGGAGTCTCTGTTTGGTCCTGGGTCTCAGTTGGAGTTTCCACTGGACTTTTGTGGATCTCTGTGGTCTCACCCAGAGTTTGGTGTCCCCCAGAGCTGTGGTTTGAAACAGGCTCAGGGTTTGCACACAACTTCAGAGGAGAGGAAAGAACCTCCTTCACAAATGCACAAAGTGTTTCTGGAATATGTTTCTCAATAATATTCCATTGTTCTTCCAGTCCACTTTGAGCTGAGGTGTCGTTGCTCTGCTCCTCTTCAGCAGGTCCCTGAGAGCTGTGGCTCTCCTCTGATGTCTCCTCTGAAACATCATCATGGCCTGAGCTGTTCAGAGGCTCCTCTTGGGTCTTCTGGTCCGTCTCAGAGTGTTCTCCTGACGTCTGTGAGCCCTCTTCCGTCACTGGAGCTGTTTGGGGACACTGGTCTTCTGACGGCTCCAGTGAGGTGGATTCTTTAGGACTCTTCTGGTCAGGTTTCTCCTGGAGCAGGTCGTTCTCTGGGACAGTGAAGCCCATCATGAGGAGTAGAGCAGTGGATGCGCTCCTCTTGGCCTCCCTCTTTGAGCGTCCGGACCCAGAGGCAGTGAATTGGTCCAGGGTCACTTCCACAGTGAACACCCAGCTGCCACTCACCAGCTCCCCGCTCACCACACGGTACTCAGGGACCTTCTCTCTGCGCAGCATCTGCAGCTCGGAGAGGCGCGTGCTGGGATCCTTCTCCAGACGGAAGTCCGGAGGGAAGTGAGCAGGTGAATCTCTGCTCTGTTGGTCTGAAGCTCTTTGGTTTGGAGTCTCCAGAGCGTTTTCTGTGGTGTGAGGAGCAGGTGAGGGGTGAGGAGCAGGTGAGGGGTGAGGAGCAGGTGAGGGGTGAGGAGCAGGTGAGGGGTGAGGAGCAGGTGAGGGGCAAGGAGCAGGTGAGGGGTGAGGAGCAGGTGGGAGCAGCTCCTCCTCTGGGACCGTGTAGCCCATCTTGTGGAGCAGATCTGCGGCTGCTCTCCTCCTGGCCTCCTTCTTGGAGCCTCCTTTGCCCACCGCAGTGAGCTGGTCCAGGGACACCTCCATAGAGAAGGTCCAGTGGGCACCGGTCACCGTGCCCTCCAGCAGGCGGTACTGGGCGGGCGGGAGTTTGCGCGCCATGAGCAGCTCAGACAGGCGGGTGCAGGGGTCTTTGCCCAGACCGAAGTCTGGACGGTCGTGGGGCAGGAGGTTAGTGTGGGCGTTGGCGTAGCTGTAGTTATGGCCATAGTGGTTGGTGTAGCTGTTGCTGGCGTAGCTGCTGTTGGCGTAGCCGCTGTTGGCGTAGCCGCTGTTGGCGTCGCCGCTGTTGGCGTCGCCGCTGCTGGCGTACCCGTTGCTGGCGTACCCGTTGCTGGCGTACCCGTTGCTGGCGTAGCCGTTGTTGGCGTACCCGTTGTTGGCGTAGCTGTTGCTGGCATAGCCCTGGTGCCACTGGTGTGTCTCCAGTAGCTTTAGGACCATGGCACAGGCCCTGGTCTTGGTCTCTCTTCTGTTGGGACCTCGTGTTTCAGCGCTGAAGGTCCCGACTGAAGCTCTGACGATGTAGATGGGGTGGGGGTGCGGCACCGTGGTGGACTCCGTGAAGTCCACGGGCAGACCCAGGCTCTGTGCCAGGCTGTACAGCCGTTTGATGGTGGGCATGTAGCTGTGGGCGTCCATGTTGGAGCTGTGTGCGAACAGTGGAGTCGACAGAGTCAAGTGTTTCTGAAGTGTCTCGTTCTGAGGTTTGGTTCAGACTGAAGACGTCTGAGCTGAGTTCACTCACAGGAAACACAACGGAACCCTGTGATCTGACACGTGATGTCACGTCTCCACGGCGACCGCAGTTCTGGGCAGGTTTAGAATATGCAAAATGGACGTTTAAATAAAAACAAACAGACAATTATTTAAAACACATCAGATATACTGTATATGTACATAAAATGTGCCGTAATGAAAATAAAACACCAAAACTTTTGTGAAGAATGTTGTGAGTTTAACCCCTGACCTCTGACGCTCAGTGGGGCGGGACAAACAACTGTTGCTGTGTCCTTGGGCAAGACACTTCCCCCACATTGTCTAGTGTGATGTGGTGTGTGTGAGTTTTAGTGTGAGGGACCAATGGTGCAGACTGGCAGCCTCACTTCCATCAATCTGCCCCAGGGCAGCCGTGACTATAGAAATCACCTTAAAGAGCATTGCATTCCTGGTTTAGTCCTGGTTTAGTCCTGGTTTAGTCCTGGTTTAGACCTGGTTTAGTCCTGGTTTAGTCCTGGTTTAGACCTGGTTTAGACCTGGTTTAGTCCTGGTTTAGTCCTGGTTTAGACCTGGTTTAGACCTGGTTTAGACCTGGCGGTGGCCATGTTACTGTAATATACTGTACAAAGTACCAAATGATGAGACACGATGGATTGAAGCACGGCCATTTTGGTCCATTGCAGAGTTGAAGAGTCGATGGCCGGCTTTGTTTACTTTGTCTGAGGTGAGATTATGTGTATACATTTAAATTCATGTTTTAAATATAATGTTTCATGTGTGTGATTTTTTTTTTTTTTTTTATAACTCCAGCCAGTTACTGAAGGCTTTCAAAAGAAAAGGTGGAGAAATGGGACAGAGCATCAAAACTGTTCCGTCTGAGATGGGCCAGGTAATTAAGTCTTTGTAATTGTTTTGTTAATTTCTGTGACCAGTTCAGAAACCCAGACTCGACCTTGTCTGAACAACTTGTCTGGATTATTTTAGGTTGGTCAAAGTGTTATCACATATTGGTACCAAGGATTGATACTTGATACTGCAGTTATTGTATTAAGACAACTCTAAAACCAATTACTTAAGAACTATTCACGGTGCAGATGTCTGTAGCAAAATGAGTGAACTAAAACGGATTTCTTTTTTGTTTTTCCCCCACCAGACTTCCCATACTGATGTCACATGTGAGTGTTTCCTGAAAGCACTGACCCTCTACCTAAATGAGGATCCCAAAAGTCTGATTCAGGAGTATTTGGTAAGTGAATTTACTGTTTAAACTATGGATATTATGTTTTTAATCACTTGAAAAAATGTATTGAGCGCAGATTGGAAATTCTAGTTTAAGCTTTATTTAAATTTAACTAAATTGGATGCTTTTTACATGTTTTCATGTTTTTTTTTTACCTGTACCGCTGGTGGTACTAGAGGTCCTTATGGTCGTATGCTATTTTTTTAAGTTAAATCCAGGCCAGGAATAATTATGTTATAGTTTTAGATCTGATGGTATTAACAAAAGGCGGCATTTCTCAAGGTTGTGTCTCTATAATCCCTCAGTTGTCCAGGTGGGATCCATAGCAACTGGACAAAAGTTCTTAGAGTGAAGATGTTTCTCAGCTCATCCAAGCAAGTTCTTCAGTTCTGGTCAGACGCTGGTGAACACTGCCTTAGATCTGAAGGGAGGAGCTAAGACAGTGTCTACCAGCAATTTGACCAAAACTGAAGAAGCTGCTTTTTTCATTCAGTGGTATCAAAGATGGAAAACCACTGGATTCTGTTAAACCTTTAAACAATTCAAATTGTACATAACAATTTTTTTTAACGTCAATTCAGTATCAGTATAAAAATATATTCTTTCTTAGTAAACAATTTTTTCATTCAATAGTGAATTCCTTTCTGAATAAACCAATAGGGACAACCTGAATGTTTTTAGGGGTGAAGTGTGGAAGATCATTTTTTTTTCCCATCAGATTTTGAATTTTAAATGCCATTTAATTATTTTTATTCTTTATTTCAGTTGATGAAATTTTAAGTACACATTTTTAGTGTCTAAAAAAAACAAAACAAAACACCTTTTAAATATTCCCATATATTTTCAACAGTCTAAATTCAAAGTGTTCATTTGCAGTGAAAAACTTTCAAGCAAAGATCCAAGATGCGAAGCCATAAGCAGTCAATCTGACTTGATGACCAGGAAATACTGATACTGACCAGCCTGATCGATCAGAATTGGCTTAATCAAATCCTCATCACGTGAAAATATGTGCTGAATATTTAAAAGGTGAATTTTCTATTTTGATAAATTAAAAAATCTGCAATTGAACTTGAATATAAATAATTCAAGCATGTTTTTTCAGAGTTAAAAAAATTTGAGAGTGAGAAATTCAATGGTATTTAAAATTCAAAATCAGAAGAAACAAATCTTCCATAGTTTAACTTCTTGGGCTCTTTTTTAAAGATGATACAGTAAAAAAAAGAACCCAAAAAGTGAAAGTACATAAGACAAAATGAACATCTTTGGTTTAAATCTTCCATAGTGGTGGTTTACCAGAAACTGCAAAAGGACACAGAGAATACAGGACGTTCTTAATATTTCTACGACAAAAAATGTCCATCAACTCTGCTGAAGGCGTTTTCTGAAGCCCTTTTAGAGTGTGATTTTGAGAGTGTGATTTTGAGAGTGTGATTTTGAGAGTGTGATTTTGAGAGTGTGATTTTGAATCCCTGATCACCTGTAGTGGCCAGACTGTAGATGAAAGGGAATGAAATGATATTTGTACATTTTAAATTCCATAGCTTTTCCTCAGTCACTTTCAGGATGTGAATGTGATGGAAACCGGAGACCTGGAGCAGGTGGATATGGGAGTGAACAAAATCACACACGAAGGAGCGAGGCCGGATGACAACACGGAGGATGTTGGTCTCATCATTGAACAGTGCACTGTTCTCCAGAACCTGCAAGATGTGCCGACTGGATGTGCTCTTCTGTTTGGATCCTGTACTGCCTGAATCTCAGCTACCCAAACTAACTACGCTACACCTTTGAGTTTTATCAGAAAATCCTCATGGGTTTGGATGGCAAGAAACTATCAAACAAGGTACAAGTTCTCAAGAACAAACTGTAAGTCTTCTTCCACATAAATAGACTCTCAGGTATCACTTGCCTCACATTTAAAGGTGCAGTTAGACTTTATTCTCTAGATTTCTCCCATCACCAGATTCACTCATAGCTGCATGAACCGTTTGAATTTGGAAAGGGCATTCTGGATTATGTTTTGGAGTTATTTCTACAGTGTTCAATAAGTTTTAACAAATAGTAACATGCCATTTCTGTTCAGTTTAAAATGCATTGAAAATTTGAGTGGAAGCACAAGATACAGACACTAGTTCCTTGGAAAAATACAGTGCATCCAGAAAGTATTCACAGCGCTTCCTTTTTCCCACATTTTGTCATGTTACAGCCTCATTCCAAATTGTATTAAATTAATCTCTTACCTCAAAATTCTACACACAATACCCCATTATGACAATGTGAAAAAAGTTTTTTTTTGACAGTTTTTGAATTTATTAAAAATAGAAAACTAAGAAATCACATTTACATAAGTATTCACAGCCTTTGCTTAATACTTTGTTGATCCACCTTTGGCAGCAATTACAGCCTCAAGTCTTTTTGAATATGATGCCACAAGCTTAGCACACCGATCTTTAGGCAGTTTTGCCCATTTTTCTTTGCAGTAATTCTCAAGCTCCATCAGGTTGGATGGGAGACGTCTGTGCACAGCCATTTTCAGGTCTCTCCAGAGATGTTCAGTCGGATTCAAGTCTGGACTCTGGCTGGGCCACTCCAGGACATTCACAGAGTGGTTCTGAAGCCAATCCTTTGAGATCTTGGCTGTGTGCTTCGGGTCGTTGTCCTGCTGAAAAATGAACCTTCGCCCCAGTCTGAGGTCAACAGCGCTCTGGAGCAGGTTTTCATTCAGGATATCTCTGTATATTGTTGCATTCATTTTTCCTTCTATCCTGACTAGTCTGCCAGTTCCTGCTGCTGAAAAACATGCCCATAGCATGATGCTGCCACCACCATGCTTCACTGTAGGGATAGTATTGGCCTGGTGATGAGCGGTGCCTGGTTTCCTCCAAACATGACGCCTGGCATTCACACCAAAGAGTTCAGTCTTTGTCTCATCAGACAGAGAATTTTGTTTCTCATGGTCTGAGAGTCATTCAGGTGCCTTCTGGCAAATTCCACATGGGCTCCCATGTTCCTTTTACTAAGGAGTGGCTTTTGTCTGGCCACTCTACCATACAGGCCTAATTGGTGGATTGCTGCAGAGATGGTTGTCCCTCTGGAAGGCTCTCCTCTCTCCACAGAGGAACGCTGGAGCTCTGACAGAGTGACCATCGGGTTCTTGGTCACCTCCCTGACTAAGGCCCTTCTCCCCCGATCGCTCAGTTTAGACGGCCGGCCAGCTCTAGGAAGAGTCCTGGTGGTTCCAAACGTCTTCCATTTACGAATAATGGAGGCCACTGTGCTCATTGGGACCTTCAAAGCAGCAGAAATGTTTCTGTATCCTTCCCCAGATTTGTGCCTCAAGACAATCCTGTCTACAGGTCTACAGACAATTCCTTTGACTTCATGCTTGGTGTTTGTGCTCTGACATGCACGGTCAACTGTGGGACCTTATATAGACCGGTGTGTGCCTTTCCAAATCATGTCCAATCAACTGAATTTACCGCAGGTGGACTCCAATGAAGCTGTAGAAACATCTCAAGGATGATCAGTGGAAAAAGGATGCACCTGAGCTCAATTTTGAGCTTCATGGCAAAGGCTGTGAATACTTATGTAAATGTGATTTCTTAGTTTTCTATTTTTAATAAATTCAAAAACTGTCAAAAAAACCTTTTTTCACATTGTCATAATGGGGTATTGTGTGTAGAATTTTGAGGTAAGAGATGAATTTAATACAATTTGGAATGAGGCTGTAACATGACAAAATGTGGGAAAAAGGAAGCGCTGTGAATACTTTCCACATGCACTGTAGTTCCAGAAACAATACATAGAATATTATTCTGAAATAGTTAGGTTCTCCCGCCTCGAAACACATGGTCCATTATGAGACTAAACTTTATTATTTATTTATTTTTTTTACAAACATAAAGGAACATAACTGGCTTCTAGACTCGTGTCTTTAGATAATATCTAATTATCTAAAGACAAGAGCATTTCTCCTAAGAGAAATCAGGTGATCTGTAGCAAAAATTTCTGTTAGATGCTTTTCCATTTGAGTTTTGGAAAAATTTCATGTGTTACTTGATTAATAGCACAAAAAGCATATTCTAGTTTGATTTATTTGTTTTTACATTTTTAATTATGCTATTGTGCACTTTACGATCCACCTACAATCTGTTTACCATGGTTCCATTTCATGTTAAGTACTATATATATATATATATATATATATATATATATATATATATATATATATATATATATATATATATATATATATATATATATATATATATATATATATATATATATATATATATATTCATTCATTCTACCTTGATCTTCTTTGATGTAGAGATAGAAGTATGCGATGGAGCACCATCCTGCTGCAAAATTTGACCCCTTTTATGGTTGGGAATGTAAGAGGTAGCTAATACTTATTGATATTTTAGGCTATTGATATTGCCTTCCACCCTGCAAATGTCTCGCACACCCCCATACTGGATGTAACCCCAGACCATGATTTTTCCGCCACCAAACTTAACTGTTTTCTGGGTGAATCTTGGATCCATGCGGGCTCCAGTAGGTCTCCTGCAATATTTGCGGCGGCTGTGATGTAATTCAACCGAGGATTCATCTGAGAAATCCACCTTCTGCCACTTTTCCAGTGTCCATCCTTTTAGCAGGCTGTGGGCCTTGGCAAATGCCACACGGTTTTTTAATTGCCTTTTGTTTAGTGCTGGTTTCTGTGCACTGATTCGACCATGGAGGCCATTTCGAGACAGAATTCTACAAACTGTTCTGGTTGACACAGGGACTTGAGGTGACCAGGCCTGGTGGAGCTCTGCTGCAGTGGAAAAGGGGCTGGCCTTGGATTTTCGAATCAACAAACGGTCCTCCCGAGCAGTTGTCTTGCGGGGTCTGCCGGACCTGGGCTTGTCAAAAACATCTCCAGTCTTTTCAGATCTTTTTCTTATTCTTTGTACTTGACGCTGAGACACATTGAAGGTGTCAGCCACCTCAGCAGTGGATCTGGTCTTCAGCCTCTTGATAATTAACGCTTTGGTCTCAGGGTGGATCTTAGGCATGTTGTCAGAGGTCAAGTTGCAGTTGATGTGACGGTCTGGTGTGCTGGGGTTCTTTTTATACACACCCACTAATTGATTGATCAGTAACTGATCACAGGTGAGGCTGTAATCTAGGATTGGGTGCATCATATGACAAGGCGACAAGACTTTTGTCTTGCCAAAATCTGACCTTTCTGTGTTCATTAAATGATCAATCTTTCTTCAGTGAAGCAAATTTATTTTAGTATATTGAGCATAATTTGGGAGGGTTTTAGCTTTCACATGAGACATTTCTAAAACCAATCGATTAATTTAAAGTCAGGTTATAAGCTTTTGTTTCTACAAAATGGATAAGCGACAAGACTTTTGTCAGGGACTGTAGAGCAGAGCAGAGGATTATGGGACATCATGGGACTGCTTGTCTCCATGGCGATGTTATTTCTTTTTCTGAAATGTTACAGTTAATCTGATATTTTCCTATTGTCCTCAGCAGGGAACACCTCCAGACCCATTTACAGGTCAAGTCTGTGGAGAGGCGAACCCGCTCACAATAAGAATACAGGATGTGCAAGGTATTTTCAACCAGGAGGGATGGGAGGGCATCTGACACAGAGGGAGACAGGAGGATGGGAGGGCATCTGACACACAGGGAGACAGGAGGACGGGAGGGCATCTGACACAGAGGGAGACAGGAGGACGGGATGCCTCACTGTGGAATGAACATCTCCACGGAGACGATGAAGCAGAACCCTCCAACAGAAAGTTACGTAATGCTTCTTTAAGGTTAATCATCTAAATGAAATCTACAGCCTAAATATCGAAATGAAGAAATGTTTTTTGTTAAAAATTAAAACTGTAAATAAATAAAAAAAATTCTTGTTATCTTGAAGAAAAGCATCTGAAATTAAAATAAAAAAATAAATAAATAAAAAATAAAAATTTAATTTATTCAAACCGAGTCTCAGCTGCAGGAGTCAAAATGTGATAATTACTAAAAATTATGAATGAACATGAACCAGGACCGAACCAGGACCGAACCAGGACTAAACCAGGACCAAACCAGGACTGAACCAGGACTGAAGCAGGACCGAACCAGGACTAAACCAGGACTGAAGCAGGACCGAACCAGGACCGAACCAGGTCTAAACCAGGCCTGAACCAGGTCCTTTTTAGTGGTTTTTCCTGAATATTATTTTAATCTCTTAATCTCCCGTTTTGATCTTCAGCCTCGTCACAGAATAATCCGCTCAATCCCAGACTCGATTTTATTTTTGATCTATTTTTAGAATCTGCCTCGTCCGTTTTGACCGCAGCGACTTCAAAAACACCGAAATGATTAAAGACGAGGTTTTCTGTAAAATTTACGGGTGTTTCTCTCGTGTTCTAACGTCGTTCCTCATCCATGTGTGTTTGAGTCATCTAGAGATCTCTCCTGGGCTCTATTCAAACCCTCCTTACGGTCAGCAGTACGAGGCTCCGCCCACAAGCCTCCGTCCACAACACAATAATTAAACCTTCACCGGCCACGTTTACATGATGTTTTTTCTGAATTAATTGTTCCGAATTAAATAGTTCGGAATTAAATTATTCTCCTTCGTTTACATGGAAATAATAATTCTGAATTGAGGTTTCCATGGAAAACACGTTAAATCGATTTTATTTAATTCCGCTCATCGTCTGGGGGTGGGGAAGGGTTCTGATTGGACAGAGACACGAACGGATTTACGTCGACCGGAAGAAAACTCACACTTCAGCTGCTACCGGCTTTTTGTCATCTCGGTTTGGTTCGTGTTTTTATATTTTTTCTTTTCATTATTTGTAGTTTTTCTTCCAATGAACTTATTAAAATAATTGTTTCGGTTTGAGACCAACGTTTGGACGACCCAACGAGCGCCGAACGACCGGAATTATTTTTAAGCAGAATAAACGTTTACATGATCGAGGAATAAATTAATTCGGCTTTAAAATCGGAATAAATCACCCACTTACTTTGGAATTAAGTTTAATTCCAAATAAACATTTTCATTAGGAATTAAGTGTTTACCTGGACTTTTTAAAGCGGAATTCATTTTTATTCAGAATTAAATAATTTTTAATCAGAATTAAAGTTCTCCTGTAAACATGGGAACTCTGTAACTTTTTGGTTGGGGTCTGTCACCTGCTTGTTTCCATGGATACGTCACTGCTCTGCCTGGAATGTTCCACAGTGTGACATTAAACAGCTCTACTTTACATTTATTCAATTACAGGTGGTTTTAGAGCTCAAAAATCCCTAGAAAAACAGACATTCTGACTGTGAGCGGGGTCCCCTCTCCACAGATCTGACCTGGAACTTGGTCTGGTTTGGTCTCCGTGGATATAGAAAGGTTTAATGCCATACTGTGGAACATTCCAGACAAAGCAATAACCATGGAGACAACCATGGAGACAAGGAACTGATGAAGCCTCCACCGGAAAAGTTCACAGTGCAGCTTTAAAATGAGCTCATAAAGTCTTGGTTGGACGCAGCAGCAGGTGTGACATACGTAGAGGTTTGACTGTTCCCTAGCAACCATAACCCAATCCACTTTATGTATAAGGCACATTTTATAAACGTGAGAGTTTCCAAAGAGACAAATACAATAAAAACATCAATAAAAAGAGTTAAAATTCATAAAGATAAAAATGAGTAAAAAATGAATCAAATAAAAAAGGACTGACCCAGGACTGAACCAGGACCAGGACTGAACCAGGACTACACCAGGGCTGAACCAGGACCAGCACTAAACCAGAACTGAACCAGGACCAGGACTGGACCAGGTCTAAACCAGGACTGGACCAGGACTGAACCAGGACTGGACCAGGACTGGACCAGGACTGGACCAGGACTGGACCAGGAATCACAAATTAAAACAGATACATATTTAGCAGAGGAACTCCACCAAAACCAAGGAGGAATTAGAAAACCTGTGTACTTTAATTTATTTTATGTTCTCTGCTTTGTTCTGAAACACCTTGTGATGTCATCATGTGGTGATACAGGAAGTGCTCCACTGTGTTTTTAAACTCCACACACCTTCACTAGAATCATTTGGATCATTTCAGTCCTGGAATTGTCGATCTCGACTGAACTAAAGGTAAAAGGAGCTGTTCACTTGGAAACTACCACTTGATGACATCACAAGGTGGAACAGAGCGTTTGGAGCTTTGGAGATGTAGACAGACTAATAATAAAGAGTTCCTCAAACATGTGAATGAAACAAACACAACTCCAGCTCTGTTTTTGAGGAGGAACATCATTAGAACATGACTTAAAGGTCAAAGTCAGTTTGGTGCAGGTCGTTTAAAGAACAAATTTTATGCAATTTATTTTAATTTTTTATCTTGTTATAAAATAGTTCCCTCGTTAAAAACACACCTGGAGCTTCGTTCATGCTCGTTCCTTCAATCCTCTGTAAAAAAGTCCTTTGTCTCTGAGCGTCTCCTAAAGCTCCATCTGAAATGTTCCAGGATTGTGACGTCATAGACAGAAGCCCTTTGCAGTTTTTGAGTCCATAAATCAGCAGGCTCGTTTTAAGTATTTTTAAAACTTTTCTTAAATTCTTCTTAAATTTATTAAAATGTTTCCTGGTTTAATGGTTTGGTTAAGAGTTTGCTGAGCTCTGAGGCTGTGAAACGAGATCCGTGTTTTTACTTAGGCGAAAGTAAAAAAAAAAGCATAAATAAAAACACAAACAATGCAGAATATTTGGTCTTACATTTTATTACAAACAAAGTGCAAACAAAGACTTTTTAAATCATGTTAAAATAAAACAAATTTTTATAAACACATTTTCAGAGTTTATTTAAATGAGTCGACAAAAACACAAAAACAATTTGTCTGAATAATTATCAGTTAAGTTTTTACAACATTTGATTCATAAAACAAATAATAAAAAAAGAAATGAATTTTAGTCCAAATTATTTTAAAAATATACAAATAAAAAAAAAAAAAAATGCCACTTCTGAACCAGGACTGAGCCAGGTCTAAACCAGGACTAAACCAGGTCTAAATCGGGACTAAACCAGAACAGTTGATCTAATTCAATAGATTTGCCCAGTTCTAGTTCGGTTCTGGTTTGGTTCTGGTTCGGTTCTGGGTCAGCTCTGGTTCGGTTCTGGTTCGGTTCTGGCTCTCGTCACTGTGACGTAAATATGAAGAATTTAAATAAAATGAAAATAAAACCTGTTAAGTTCTGCTGATGAGGCTCATGTACCAGAGACCAGAGGCCTTCAGAGAAGAACGAGGGAGGAGAGGCCTGCAGAGAAGAAAGAGGGAGGAGGAGGACAGGAGAGGCCTGCAGAGAAGAAAGAGGGAGGAGGAGGACAGGAGAGGCCTTCAGAGAAGAACGAGGGAGGAGAGGAGGAGAGACCAGAGGCCTTCAGAGAAGAACGAGGGAGGAGAGAAGAGACCAGAGGCCTTCAGAGAAGAACGAGGGAGGAGAGACCAGAGGCCTTCAGAGAAGAACGAGGGAGGAGAGACCAGAGGCCTTCAGAGAAGAACGAGGGGAGGACAGGAGAGGCCTGCAGAGAAGAACGAGGGAGGAGAGGAGAGGCCTTCAGAGAAGAACGAGGGAGGAGAGGAGAGGCCTGCAGAGAAGAATGCGAGAGGAGAGACCAGAGGCCTTCAGAGAAGAACGAGGGAGAAGAGACCAGAGGGCTTCAGAGAAGAACGAGGGAGGAGAAACCAGAGATCAGAGGCCTTCAGAGAAGAACGAGGGAGGAGAAACCAGAGATCAGAGGCCTTCAGAGAAGAACGAGGGAGGAGGAGAGGCCTTCAGAGAAGAATGAGGGAGGAGAAACCAGAGATCAGAGGCCTTCAGAGAAGAACGGAGGAGGAGAGGAGAGGCCTTCAGAGAAGAACGAGGGAGGAGGAGGAGAGGAGGATAGAGGCCTGCAGAGAAGAACGAGGGAGAAGAGGAGGAGAGAGGAGCGGCCTGCAGAGAAGAACGAGGGAGGAGAGGGGAGGAGAGACCAGAGATCAGGGATGAAGAGAGGAGGGGTGAAGAACAGAGAATGGAGGAAGAGAGAGAAGGACTGAAGAGCAGAGGGAGGAGGAACGGAGAGAACAGAAAGAGGGACTGAACTTCTGTGTTTTCACTTCGTTATACAAATACTTTTTGTATTTTTACAAATACTTCATTTTACAAATACTTCGTTTTACAAATACTTCAAAATCCACGAACCAAAATCAGACACAGTGAGATGTTTGTGTTTGTTTCACAGCCTCACCGGATTTTAACGTTTTTTATTGACTGACGCAAATTCGGCAAATGACTCAAACTGGAGAATGACGAGTTTCCACTGACTCCAGATTAAATGCTAGAACTGCTAGCCCCGATGAGCTTCATTTGACTGGAGCTGAACGCTGAGGGTGACGTCGCTCTCCCTCAGAACTCTTGTTTCTACAGTCTGTGGTTTTAGGACTGGTAGGTAGGGTGCAGGGTTTAGGTTTGTTAAAAAGGAACTCTCCATCTTGGCTCCATTTGGTTGAGATTAAGTTGGTACAAAGTCAGGCCTTAGGAGGTAGGACTTAGGGTGTAGGGTTAGGAGGTAGGGTTTAGTTTCATTCAAAAGGAGCTCTCCATCTTGGTTTAGGACGTAGGGTTTAGTATGTAGGTTCAAAAGGAACTCGTGTGAGAAGGTGCAAAGTTAGGTCTTAGGAGGTAAGACGTAAGGTTTAGGACGTAGGACTTGGGGAGTAGATTCAAAAGGAACTCTCGCGCTTGGCTTCATTTGGTTAGGATTTAGGAGGTAGGCTGTAGGACTTAGGGTCAGGAGATAGGGTTTAGGGCGTAGTGTTTAGTATGTAGGTTCAAAAGGAGCTCTCCATCTTGGCTCCATTTGGTCAAGATTAGTCAGTATAAAGTTAGGTTTTAGGATTTAGGAGGTAGGCCATAGGATGTAGGGTTTAGGACCTGGGGTTAGGAGTTTAGGGCGTAAGTTAGGACGTAGGGTTTAGGAGATAGGGCTTAGGACGTACGTTCATAAAGACCTCTCCATCTTGGCTTCATTTGGTCAAGATTAGTCAGTATAAAGTTAGGTCATAGGAGGTAGGAGGTAGGGTTTAGGACCTAGGGTTTAGGGCGTAGGTTCATAAAGCGCTCTCCATCTTGCTCTGCTCCTGTTTGCTGTTGTTGTGCGGTGAGACGGAGAGCACCAGCTCCATCTCCTGGGCGATGGGGGGAAGTGGCAGGCGGTTGATTTTGGCGAAGCTTTGGCTGATGTCCATAAAGGTTTTGTTTTTCGTTTCAGGAAGAACGAAGAAGAGGAAGAGAGACCCCATGACACAGACGAGCACGAAGACCAGGAACGCATACGTCTGCAGCACCTCCTACAGGAGAACAAGAGAACAGCAGGTCAGAACAGCGCCTCCTACAGGAGAACAACAGAACAGCAGGTCAGAACAGCGCCTCCTACAGGAGGACAATGCCTCCTACAGGAGAACAAGAGAACAGCAGGTCAGAACAGTGCCTCCTACAGGGACAGCGGGACAGATCAGAGAGGTGATGTATTTGATGTATTATCCAGCATCTGTGTTTATCATTTTGTCGACTAAAATAGTTTTCATCAATGTTCTATTTCATTGACTAAAACTAAAATGAAATAAAAAGTTCTGGTAAATCCGCAAGCAGAGATGAACGGCCACAGAAATCATTAAAACCTCATGAAGTCTGGTCAGCTGTGACTTGAGCAGCAGCAAACGGACGGTCCCCAATTTTATTTCCTTTTATTTCCGTTTCAAATCTGAAATGTGCCGTTTTGATTCAAACTGATGCACTAATAAATGAATAACGGTTTATGTTTAATAATCGGACTGTAGCCCGTCTGAAGCCTGCCGTAGCTCTTCTACTTCCTCATTTTAAAACAACTAGAAACATGGAGAAACATCTGAGGAGAAGAGACTGAAGAAAAGCTCTGATTTAAAGTTTGAAACACTGATTCAAAAGTCTGGCTCCTTGCCCCGTCTGAATAAAAACACCTGTGACCAAAGAGCTGAGCCAAGACACAAATAAAAATATGAAATAGGACAGTAAATATAACCACAGGAGCACACACTGTTTCTAAAGAAATCTGCAGACTTCTCCTCCACAGATGTTCCTCCTTCTCATTATTTGTTTGGAATCAGCTGCACAAACTTTAATCTTACGGTTTAAAGGTCCAATATTATGCAGACTTTACTCTTCTGAGCTTTAAGTCACGTTCTGATGTTCTAACACTGTTTCCTCCTCAAAAACAGACCTGGAGTTGTGTTTGTTTCATTCACATGTTTGAGGAACTCTTTATTATTAGTCTGTCTACATCTCCAAAGCTCCAAACGCTCTGTTCCACCTTGTGATGTCATCAAGTGGTAGTTTTCAAGTGAACAGCTCCTTTTCCCTTTAGTTCAGTAGAGATCGGCAATTCCAGGACTGAAATGATCCAACAGTAATATGACCTTTAAAATCATGTAGGAAGTAGAATTTTCGACTGCATTATCAACGTGATAAAATTCTAAAACAGATGAATTTTGGTTTGTACTAAGGCTTTAAAGGGCCCAGATGTCGTTTCCTTGTCACAAACCTGGAGTTTCACATACAAACCTGCAGATTTAACACGAGTTCTTCTCTCAAACTGAAAACACTCTGTTCCACCTTGTGATGTCATCATGTGGTGATACAGGAAGTGCTCCACTGTGTTTTTAAACTCCACACACCTTCACTAGAATCATTTGAATCATTTCAGTTCTGGAATTGCCGAACTCTACTGAACTAAAGGTAAAAGGAGCTGTTCACTTGAAAACTACCACTTGATGACATCACCAGGTGGATCAAAGCACAGCTCCAGGTGTGTTTTTGAGGAGGAAACGGCGTTAGAACACGGTCTAAAGCTCACGGGTTCAGGTTTGTGTGATGTTGGACCTTTAAACACACGTGTCCATAAAAACGTCTCGACTGAAGCTCACACTCATCAGACTTTTACAGTGCGGAACAGTGCCTCATCTCCACGGAGACGAGCAGGTGGTGCGCATAATGAGCTACAATCAAATGTTATTTTCATGATGCTGTGTTAAAGCTCGCCGTTTTTTTTTTTTTTTGGTGCCATGGTAACGGTGCAAACCCGAGAATCAAAACACCATCACCGTTTCACGTTTAATTCAGACGGACGCAGAGGAAATGATTATTGTTCAGATACAGAGTTTTGTCGTAATCACAGACTGTTTAAAAAAGTGTTCAGCTCCAGTCAAATGAAGCTCATGAGGCCAGCGGTTACAGGGGGGAGTTCAGAGACAGGCTCAAGATTGAGAATAGGAACAGACAAAAAAAAACAAAAAACGGTAACTGCGGAACAATAGAACAATAGAAATGTGTTACAGCACCCCCAGCGTGATGTCACTGTGGGGTGACCAGACGTCCCTGTTTACCGGGACAGATTTTTCCAAAACCAGTGATTTGTCCCAGTTTTTTACAAGAAATGTCCCCGGTGTCCCTATTTTGGACCAGTTTGATCCCTGTCAGCAGTAAAGATCGGCATAAACCATCATTTGTTTGGGTAAAATACAGAAAATCTGCTTAAAAACGACCAAAACACGAAGGAAATGTGACTTCATTGACTTCGTGGTGAATGCTCCGAGTGCAGAACAATTTTCCTGAATTCCGCACTCGTTTCACAATTTTATTATTACCAACGCCACAAACCGAGTGTCCCAGTTTTTGATTTTGATGCCCCCACAGCGTTCAGCTCCAGTCAAATGAAGCTCATGAGGCCAGCGGTTACAGAGGTGAATTCGGAGCCAAGTCCATGTTGGGAATAGGAATTTATTAACGGACAAAATGTTGGAATAAAAACCGCAGGATCATGTCGATCGGGTTGATACAAACATTTAAGACCAAAATGCCGAGGCCACAGCAGCAGGGACAGAGGGAGGAGCCACAGTATTCCAATGGAAGTCACTGGGAGCCAGAGTCAGTGGAGCCGGAAGAGCCGCCATGCTCACTTCCTGTTTGGAACGCCGCAGCTAGCGTGTTAGCTGTGGTTGTGATACGGTGAAGTCTCGGCTCTCGTCACCGTAAATGAATTGACCTTTTGGAGATTTCACGGTAAAGTCAAATGTGACGAACAGAACCGTCTCTGACCCACAAACAGGAAGTGAGCACGGGCACGTGTCCAGCTCCACTGACTCTGGCTCCCACTGACTTCCAATGGAATATTGAGGAGGGGGAGGGGGGAGGAGAGGGAGAGGAGGAGGAAGAGAGGTGGAAGAGAGGAGGAGGAGAGGGGGAGGAGGAAGAGGAGGAGGAGGAGAGGGGGAGGAGGAGGAGGAGAGGAGGGGGAGGAGAGGAGGAGGAGGAAGAGGAGGAGGAAGAGGAGGAGGAAGAGAAGGAGGAAGAGAAGGAGGAAGAGGAGAGGGGGAGGAGGCTCGGGCTCTGGGGAGGTCATCTGACACATGTACCTGCTGCTCCATCTGTCCCAGCGGAAAAACTACAGAGTGTTAGAGCAATAATGAGAGAGGGAGGAGAGGAAGAGAAGAGAGAGGAGAGACGGGGAGGAGAGAGGAGACGGAGAGCGAGAGAGGAGAGCAGGTGGAGAGAGAGCGAAAGAGAGGGCGAAAGTGGGAGAGGAGGAAGAGCGGAGAGAGGGGGGAAGGGGAGAGAGAAAGGAGAGACAGAGAGCGGAAAGAGAGAGAGAGACAGAGAAAGAGGAGGTGGAGAGAGAAAGGAAGAGATGAGGCAGAGAGGGGGGTTTGGAGAGAGGGAGATAGAGAGAGATGGGGATCTGAGAGAGAGGAGAGATGGAGAAAGGGGGAGAGAGAGAAACCAGAACAGAACCAGGACTAAACCAGGACTAAACCAGGACTAGACCAGGACTAGACTAGGACTAAACCAGGACTAAACCAGGACTGAACCAGGAGAGATGGAGATAAGAGGGGATGTATTCGTTTATGTAAATCATTTCGACTCATGAGATCTGAGGGATGGAGAGAATCAGAGAGAAAGAGCAGGTGGAGGAGAGAGGGATGGAGGGAATCAGAGAGAGAAAGAGCAGGTGGAGGAGAGAGGGATGGAGGGAATCAGAGCGAGAAAGAGCAGGTGGAGGAGAGAGGGATGGAGGGAATCAGAAAAAGGAGAGGTGAAGGAATGGAGAAGAAAGAGAGGGAGCAGATAGAAAAAGAGAGTGAAGGATGGAGGGAGAGTGTAGAGAGAGAAAGAGAATATACTGGTGGGGGATGGAGAGAGCGCGAGAATGAGCAGATGGAGGGATAGAGGAGAGACTGAAAGAAAAACAGAATGAGCAGTGCGAGGGATGGAAGAAGAGAGGAAGCAGGTGAGTGATGAGAGAGAGAGAGAGAGGGAGGAGACAGACAGATCGCACGTGAAGGATGGAGAGAGGGATGGAAAGAGAGGAATGAGAGAAAACAGGTGAAGTATGGAGAGAGAGAGAGAGTGAGGGATGGAAAGGTGGAGGAGAGAGAAAGCAGAAAGAGAGGGATGAAGAGAGGAAGAGAACGACAGAGTGCAGGTGAAGATGGAGGGATGGAGGAGAGGAGAGGTAATCATCATTATGGTTAATTAAAGCGTCTGAAACAATTTTTTTGTGGGACGCAGAAACACGGGAGGGCATCTGACACACGGACTGAACCAGGGCTAAACCAGGTCTAAACCAGGACTAAAAGGGGATATATAAGAGGATGGGAGGGCATCTGGCACACGGCTGGTGTGGTGTAATCATGAGCCGTGTCTGAACAATGGTCTGACGGTTCCGTTGCGTGTCCCACTGTGTTCTTTAATGCTGTGGAGCGGTCTAATCTCAGAGCGGTGCGGTGTATTTCCTGGGATCACAGTCTCATTAATCAAACTCATGTCACAAAGAATCAAACGTAATGAGGGTCTGGATAGAACTGTGTCAGATGCCCTCCCATGCTCCTGTAAATGTGTGTGTCAGATGCCCTCCCATGCTCCTGTAAATGTGTGTGTCAGATGCCCTCCCATGCTCCTGTAAATGTGTGTCAGATGCCCTCCCATCCACTTACATCCCTGTGTGTCAGGAGGGACTAAACCAGGACTAAACCAGGAACTGAACCAGCACTAAACCAGGAACTGAACCAGGACTAAACCAGGAACTGAACCAGGACCTGAACCAGGAACTGAACCAGGAACTGAACCAGGAACTGAACCAGGACTGAACCAGGACTAAACCAAGACTAAACCAGGACTAAAACAGGGACTAAACCAGGACTAAACCAGGACTAAACCAGGAACAACCAGGGACTAAACCAGGACTAAACCAGGACTAAACCAAGACTAAACCAGGACTAAAACAGGGACTAAACCAGGACTAAACCAGGAACAACCAGGGACTGAACCAGGGACTAAACCAGGACTAAACCAGGGCTAAACAGTGACTACAGTCAGACCCTCCCCGTGTGTCAGATGCCCTCCCCCCGTGTGTCAGATGCCCTCCCCGTGTGTCAGATGCCCTCCTCGTGTCTCAGATGCCCTCCCCGTGTGTCAGATGCCCTCCCCCTCTCTCCCCAGAGTCCTGCCCCCTGCTGGACGTCTCGTGTTCCTCATGTTTCATTTAGATTCATTTAAAAACATGAGGATCTGCTGCAGCTCCAAACAAATCACACTTTAATCACTCCTCCTCCTCTCTCTTCCTCTCCTCCTCCTCCTCCTCTCCACCCTTCCTCTCTCTCACACCATCTCCCATCCCTCTCTCCTCCTCCTCGCTTTCCTTCTTTCTGTCTGTTCTCTCCCTCTCTCCTCCAGGTAATTGAGTCCTGACCAAGACCGGCTCAGGATCTGCAGAAGAGAAAGAGAGAGAGAGAAAAGACGACAAAGATGGAGAGATGAAAGAGGAAGGGACACAGAGGAGAGAAGGAGAGGACAAAGAGAGAGAGAAAAAAAGAAAGATACAGGGAGGAGAGAAAAGAGAAGGAAGACTAAGAATGAACAAAGAGACATGGATGGAGAGAGAGAGAGAGAGGAGAGAAGGAGGAGGCATAGAGAAAGAGTGGAGAGGGAGTAAGAGAGGCAGAGACAAAATAGAGAGATGAAAGATGAATAGAAAGAAAGAAGAGAAGGAAGGGACAAAGAAAGGGTGCTCAAAAAAGAACAGAGAGAGAAGGGAAGTGGAGAGAAAGGGAGGAATGAAGGGCATAGATATGGATATAAAGATAAAGAGAGAGAGAGAGGAGGGGTGGATGGTAAAGAGAAAGGGAGAGAAGGAGAGAGAAGACACAAGAGGAGGACATTCTACAGTCTGATCTGAAGAGGAGAGAGGGAGAGAGAAAAAGAGAAACGTGAGGAGAGAGAAGGAGAGGGGAGAGAAAGTAAGGTCTAAAAAGGCTAGAGAGAGTGGAGGGAGCAAAGAGAGGAGAGGCAAAGACAAAGATTGAAAGAGGAAGAGAGACAGAAGGAGAGAGAGACACACAGAAGGAGAGAGAGAGACACAGAAGGAGAGAGCGAGAGAATAGAGGACAACATGACTGATTTAACTCACGATTCTGAGGAGAAAACCGAGAAATTTATAGAGGACAGGAGAGAGAGAGATGGGGGGAGGGGCAGAGGAGAGAAAGGAGAAGAGAGAGGGGGAGGAGAGGAGGAAAGAGAGGAGAGAGGGGAAAAAGGGAAGAGAAAGAATGGAGAGACAAAGTAGAGAGAGGACAGAGAGAAGAAGAGGGGAGGACAAGATCAGGGACTGAACTAAAGACAGGTCCACAGAGGACACACAAGGACACTCTGATCTGTGGAGGAGAGAGGGAGAAAGAGAGAGAAGAAAGAACAGAGAGAAAGAGAAATAGAGGAGCGAGAGAAAGAGAAATAGAGAGAAAGAAATAAAGGAGCGAGAAGAATAAACGACAACATGACTGATTTAACTTATAATTCTGTGGGAAAAACCCAGAGATTTGTGGAGGACAGGAGAGAGAGAGAGACAGAGAGAGAGAGGGAGAAAGGGATGAAATAGTGCATATAAAGAGAGAGACAGAGGAGGGTGAAAAGGACGAGGATGGATAAAGACAGAGAGAGAGAAGAGAAATAAACTGCAGTGCTGCAGGGTTAATTTAACTCACTCCACACTGATGAAAAGAACAGAGGGATTTGTGGAGGAGAGAAAGAGGAGAGGAGGAAAGGAGAAGTAGAGAAGCAGGAAAGAGGTGGATAAGCAAAGAAAAAAAGAGGAGGAGAGACAGGGGAGAAAAAGAATGGACCACTGCAGTAATTTAACACAGAATGAAAAGAATTATGAAAGACAGAAAGAGAGAGAGAGGGGAGTAGGAGGAAAGGAGAGGGGGATGCAAGGATGGAGAAATGAGGAGAGGAAGAGAGACAGGAGAGAAGGAGGGGACAAAGAGAAAGAACGGAGGAGGAGAGAGAAGGGAGTTAGAGAGAAGGAGGGAGTGAGAGACAGGAGGAAGGGAGGGGGGAGACAAGGATGGAGCGATGAGAAGGAAGAGAAACAGAGAGAAGGAGGGCAAGAGAGAGAGAGAATGGGGGAGGAAAGATAATGGAGTTAGAGAAAGGGGGAGAGATAGCAAGAGGAGGAAAGGAGAGAAAAGGACAGAGGTAAGGAGGAAGAGAAAAAGAGATAGAGGGGAGAAGGAGGGGACAGAGAAAGATAGAAAGAATGGGGTGGAGAGAAGTGAGAGAAAGAGGAGGGAGAGAGAGGAGGAAAGGAGGGGGAAACAAGGATAGAGAAATGAGAAGAGGACGAGAGAGGAGAGGAGGGTCAAAGAGAGAGAGAAAGAATGGGGGAGGAGAGAAGGGAGAGGGAGATGGAGAGAAAAAAAGGAAAAGAGGAAAGCATTATGAAGAACAGCGCACAGGGTTAATGTTATTTTGAGTAGAAGAAGAGAGGAGAGAAGAGGAGAGAGGGGGGGTCAGAAAGAGAGAGGGAGAGAGAAAAAGAGGAGGAGGAAGAGAGAGAGGAGAGGAAGGGTGGAGTCAGTGAGGGAGAGAGAGGAGGAGGAGAAGATGAAAAGAACCAATTCCACTGAGGAAACAAGATCTGCTTCAACATCAGAATCTGTCTCCTGTGAGAAACGCTCAGATGCCCTCCCACACTCCAACACAATATCCCCGTGTCAGATGCCCTCCCTGTGTGTGTCAGATGCCCTCCCTGTGTGTGTCAGATACCCTCCCCGTGTGTGTCAGATGCCCTCCCCGTGTGTGTCAGATGCCCTCCCCGTGTGTGTCAGATGCCCTCCCGTGCATAGTTTATAATGATCTGGTTTCATCTTCATATTTTGAGCACGTCCAGGACAGAACGGAGATCCACAAATCTTTTATGAAATTCTTATGAAATTTTTACATTTCATAAATTATTTTCTGAACGACAGGAGACGATTGAAAGATTCTGATGAGATTTTAAATAAATAATTTTGTTCTTCTGACCTTTTCTTTAAAATGTGAACTGTGAAAATGTGACTGAGCCAGGACTAAACCAGGTCTAAACTAGGACTAAACCAGAACTGAACCACGTCTAAACCAGGACTAAACCAGGACTGAACCAGAACTAAACCAAGACTAAACCAGGACTGAACAGGACTAAATCAGGTCTAAACCAGGTCTAAACCAGGTCTAAACCATGACTAAACCAGGACTAAACCAGAACTAATCCAGAACTAATCCAAGACTAAACCAGATTTAAACCACGACTAAACCAGGTCTTAACCTGGTTTTAACCCGGTCTGGTCCAGGTCTAAACCCGTTCTGATCCAGGTCTTAACCCGGTCTGGTCCAGGTCTAAACCCATTCTGGTCCAGGTCTCTGTACCTGTGGGGGTCTCACCTGTATAAAGGGGAACAGGAGTCCCACGGTGAAGTTGGAGAGCCAGTTCACCGTCCCGGCGATCATGAACGCCGCCGGACGGAAAGACTGTTCAAACAACTCTCCGGTCAGGATGAACGGAATACCACCTGAGGAAAAGAGGAGAGGATATTATAACGGAGGAGGGGTTATAAAGGAGTGAGAGAGAGAGAGAAGAGGAGGAAGAGAGACGTGAAGAGGAGAAGGTGAGGAGAGAGAGGGAGGAGAGAGTGGAAGGAGGAACAAAGGGTGAGAAAAGGAGTGGGTGGAGAGAGGAGAGGGAGGAAAGAAGGAGCCGAGAAAGAAAGGAAAGAGGGAAAAGCATGAGAGGAAACCGAGAGAGAAAGGGAAAAAGCGAAAGAGGAGAGGAAAAACCGGAGTAGAAGGTGATAAGTGGATTTTGCGCCGTCTGCATTTCTTAAACTGAAGCTGCGGGAAATATGTGAAAGAAACTCCAGGGTTAAAGCCCCACTGCGGAACATTCCATCATCAGAACAGGGATAAACGGAATACAGACCTTTAAAACGTCTCTTAGGGTGCTTTCACACTGACAGCATTTGGTGCGCACCAAATGGCCCATTCGAACCAAAAGTTCTTAGTTCGGTTTGTTTTCGTTAGTGTGAATGCAATCTCGGTACTTTGGTGCGCACCAAATCAACCGGTCCGAGACCGATAAAAAGGGGTGGTCTCGGATCGCTTTATCTGCCCTACTTTGGTACGGTTCATCTGGTGTGAAAGCAACCAAACCAAATTGGACGGAACCGAATGCATTATGGGTATCAGATCACTTCCTGTTTCTGTTTACTCGGTCACGATGAAGGGGCACTCAAACCGCGGAGAAACGTGGACGCACGAAGAAAAAAAGTGCCTCATCGACATATGCTTACTATTACATATTGCATACTTGCCGTTTGTATGACGATTTCATAACAAGCCTATGCCTCTCTGTATTCAAAATGTGATGAAAATGTGTGGCTAGACTGTGTTGATAGACCAATGGAATACCTGATGGATCTGCAAGAAGATCGCTGGCTAGCGACCAAATGATAATTCAGGAGGAGGGCACGTCTCTTCTCCCTGAAGAGGCGTGCAATGCGCCGTCGGCGAGTCGAATAACTTATAAGTTGTCTTTGGAGTCGCAGCCGCGAAACATGTTCGAAATTAAGTACGTGCAGAAAATTACCTACACGTACAAAATAATGTATGATGATCAGCGCCAGGAGCACAAGGCAAAGCTGTTCCTCCATGGTGATCGAAAGTGGCGTGTTTTTTAGTCCGGTTCCGGTGACGATGGTCTTCGCAGTCTATTTTGGTTCGTTTAGAACTATGCATATGTGAAAGCAAACCGTACCCACGTCTGTTTGCTACATTGTAACATTTTTCTGACTAGTGCGGACCAAAGCAATCGAACCATAGGTGTGAAAGCGCCCTTATCCTCTTTTCTCTGAAGGACTCTCTCTTTCTCCTCTAACCTCTTCCCTTCTTCCTAAACTCTAAAGTGCTCTGTGTGTGGCTGCATTCCCCTGAAGGCAGGGCATCTGATTTAAACTTTTTTCTTTTGTGTGGGTGAAATCTGCTCCGATCCGTTCGGAGAAAACGCCTCTGTCCGTGAACCTGAGTTTTCAGCTTTTAGTCATTTTAAATGCGTCGCTTGGACAAAAAAAGAACTTCACAAACGAAACAAAACGAAAATGGAAATAACTGCTGTATTTTTCAGCCGTTACCATGGCGACACGATGCGCACATGAGCAAACATTCCCAAAAAAACATTTTAAGATCGTCTGAAAAATCAAAAAATACAAGTGGTTTAAAGAGCACGTTTTCATTTCCCTGTGAACAGTCCGAGCGTTCATGGTCCTTTCATGTTCGTGGAGTTGGATTTTCGTGGTTTGGAATTAAAATATTCTGCTTTTAGTTTACATGGAAATAATAATTCAGAATTGAGGTTTACATGGAAAACACGTTAAATCAGTTTTATTTAATTCCGCTCCACGTCTGGGGGTGGGGAAGGTTCTGATTGGACAGGGACACGAACGGATTTACGTCGACCAGAAGAAAACTCACACTTCAGCTGCTACCGGCTTTTTGTCATCTCGGTTTGTCGTTACGCCGCGGACACAAACATGATCCAAACTTTTTCCGCAGTCGTTCCGATGATAATGAAGCAGCAGCTGGAGAATTCTATCCTCACACTTTACGTCTGTCGCTGAGGAGGAGAAGGGAAGAGTGTCGGAGAAGGAGGAAGAAGACAAACTGAGTCAACGGCTGCTCCACCTCACAAATCCAAAGAGCAGTGGATGAAAGTCCGAAGAGACGACTGGTGGAGCCGGATCAGAAGGACGACCCAACGAGCATGTGCCGAACGACCGGAAATATTTTTAACAAGAAAAAAACGTTTACAGGATCGAGGAAGAAATTAATTTGGCTTTAAAATCAGAATAAATCATCCACTTACTTCAGAATTAAGTTTAATTCCGAATAAACATTTTCATTAGGAATTAAGTGTTTACATGGTCTTTTTAAAGCGGAATTTATTTTTATTCAGAATTAAATAATTTTTATTCGTAATTAAAGCTCTCATGTAAACATGGCAATGTGGAGGAAGAGAAGAAGAGGAAGAGAGGAGGAGAGAAGAAGGAAAAGAGGAGGAGAGAGAAGAAGAGGAAGAGAAGGAGGAGAGAGAGGAAGAGAGGAGGAGAGAAGAGGAGGAAGAGAGAGGAGGGGAGAGAGGACAAGAAAAAGAGGGGAGGAAGAGGAGAGAAGAAGAGGAAGAGAGAGGAGGGGAGAGAGGACAAGAAAAAGAGGGGAGGAGGAGGAGAGAGAGAGGAAGAGACGAAAAGGAAGTGAGTTGGAAGAGAAGAGGAGGAAGAGAGGGGGGAGAGAGAGAGGAAGAGGAGGAGGACAGGAGAGAGGATGGAGAGACCTGGACTCTATAAAGCTTCATTCACACAGAGATTCAAACTCAGATCACTACATTTTTTAAACCTCACCGCTCAGCCCGAACCTCACAACATTATGGAAAACTCCAGAAAGTCATTTCCGTGGCTTTTGCTGATTTATTTCTTCATTGTGGGACTGAAATCGCCTCATTTCATCAGATCTTTGAGTTTAATTCTGCGGCTCAAACTCAGACCGAGACTCGACCTCCATTTTGTCCCCGTCCTCCTCCGGATTCAAAATGGCCTCCTCAGATTACATTGTGTTCAGCGTTATCACCGGAGTCTGAAAGAGCGCCACCTGCAGGAGATGTGCAGATACGAGCCGGTGCGCGCCAGAGCTCAGGTGTGACACAAAACGGAGGTCAGAGATCAGAGGTCAAATGGGGTTTTCTGTTAAGTCTGGCCCGGCAGCAGCGGCGCAGCCGACTGTTTATCTCATCTGTTTTTAATATGAAAAACCATCACAAAAGCAGAATCTTCTTCTGAATAAACCAATGCCAGTATTCTAAAGCCGGATGCCCTTCCATACCTTAGCTCCAGTGTAATTTCAATGGGAGAACTTTAGTTTGCACCAACCACTGCCTTAAAGGTTCACTGTGTAACTTTTCTGGTAGTGGGTCTGTCATCTGCTTGTTTCTATGGAGATGTCATTGCTCTGCCTGGAATGTTCCACAATTGCCACGTTTACATGAGAGCTTTAATTCAGAATAATAAGCCGGAAGAGCCGCATGTGAACTTCCTGTTTGGAACGCGACGGTTAGCACGTTAGCGATGTCCATTTACATAAACAGAATTTGGTTTTCACTTAAAACAAAGTACAATTCTGTAACAGTTGTTTAAACATTAAAGTGATAATTATTCATATCCATGACATTTTTAACTGTCAGCGGCTTTAATAATTATTGTGATATCATCGTTAATCACTTATTTTAGCCGTGATAATTGTGACGCTAAGTTTCAGTATCGACATGTACGGCTCGTTCGACTTTAAATTAGTGACAAGAAGCAGATGAAGTGTGAGATTAGCCTCTTGAGTGCCGCCCGACTCGCCGCCCGCCACACCGAGGCCTCGTTAGTCTTATTATTATTGTGTGTTGTTTGTTGGCGTAGCGATTAGCGCAGAAACGAGCACAACAGCCACGACAACCACGAAAACGCCGCTTAATCTCACATTACGATGGACGCTAAGTCACCGAGGTTTAGGCACATGTTTGATCGGTGCGCACGAGTGTGAGCGCTCACAAAATGTTCCTTTGTGTCAGACGGAAGGAGAAAACTCTGACGTGTGTGTGTGACTGGATTAAAGAGGCTCTCCATGTCTCTGTGGCTCGCATTCACGCAGATCTGACCCTGAATCTGCAGCAGCATGACCCCGATTCTCTCTGAAGAATTAAGAGATTAAAGCGGCGATCCTGTTTTATAATTATTCATGATGAGATTAGCCCAGAATCAATACAAAACAATCACAGAATGCTAACATGCTAACACCGCTAACACTGCTAAGTACGATATCAATCATGTTTTAACTGTGTTCCCTCATAATTATCCCTGTGTGTGTCAGATGCCCTCCCCGTGTGTGTCAGTGTTTTGGTGCAGACTCATGTTTCAGGTAAAACACAGAAACACATCGTGACATCATCAGGAGCTAAAAATACACAAGGAACTCTCTAGAGCCACAACAATGAAACAGAACGAGATGTGAAGAACGGAGAGAGAGGGAGAGAAGAGAGGAGGAGGAGAGAGAGAGAAGAGAGGGGAGGAGGAGAGAGAGGGAGAGAAGAGAGGAGGAGGAGAGAGAGAAGAGAGGGGAGGAGGAGAGAGAGGGAGAGAAGAGAGGAGGAGGAGAGAAGAGAGGGGAGGAGGAGAGAGAGGGAGAGAAGACAGGAGGAGGTGGAGAGAGAGGGAGAGAAGAGAGGAGGAGGAGTGTAAGAGAAACAGATGGAGGCAGGTCCAGCCGCTGATGTGTTTCATTTCCACAAACACATTTTTATTTTCAGGCCTGAAGCGTTTTTCTCAAACTGGATTCTCCAAACCAAATAAAATACACCTTCTCTCTTCCTCTCCTCTCTCCCTCTTTTCTCCTCCTTCTCCTCTCATCACTCTCTCTCTCTCTCTGGTCCTCCTCCCTCTCCTTTGTTTGCTCCTCTCTCTCCTTCCACCTTCTCTTTTCTTTCACCGAGCCTCTCTCCCCCTCTCCTGTCTCTGTCACCCCACTCTCTCTCTCCCTCTCCCTCCCTCTCTCTCCCATTTCTCTCTCTCTCCCATTTCTCTCTCTTTGAATATTTAAAGCTACAGTGTGTAACTTTCTGGAGATTGAAGTCACCTGCTTGGTTCCAGGTGAAACAGAAACTTAAAACCCACGTTTCCATGGAAACAAACAGGAAGTCCCTCCTGGACAAAAGTTTTGGGTTGAGTGGCACAGACTGCCCCCTGCTGGCCGTGTGGAGGTAGTTCGTATAGACAGGTGTTATAGCGCCCCTGCTGGCTGTGTGGAGGTAGTACGTATAGACAGGTGTGGTTTATGGCTCTTTCTTCTGAGTCTGTTGTATTGACCGCTCCCTCCTCGGTCTCCTGAGAGCCACGGGTCAAACTCAATCAACCTGATGTCCACACGTGCACGCTCACAGAGACACGTGCACGTACACACACAAGTGCACGTCTGAGACACAGAAGAACATTCCTTTATTGTTCTGACACTTTAAACTTTGCACATTCATACACACGCACACATGCACACAGACGCACACGCACGCACGCACACACACACACACAGGTTCAGGTCTAAGATAAATGAGAAACAGAGACGAGAACAGTTCTTCATCGTTATATCGACATGGTTCAAACTCATTCACACTGACGTCTCACTCCTTCCCCCCGTGCACGCTCATGGACACACGTGCACGCTCATAGACACACGTGCACGCTCACAGACACATGTGCACGCTCATGGACACACGTGCACGCTCAGACACCCGTGCACCAGTCCCCGGGGCTTAAACACGGCTGCCAATTCGAGTAAATGGGCCGAGCTCAATGGCATTTGAACAGTGTAGGTGCCCTGTCAGTCCTTGTCAGTCCCTGTCAGTCCCTGTCAGTCCTTGTCAGCCCCTGTCAGTCCTTGTCAGCCCCTGTCAGTCCTTGTCAGTCCCTGTCAGTCCTTGTCAGCCCCTGTCAATCCCTGTCAGTAGAACATGAGCAGTTTGGGATTACTTTTCTGTGCCTGGGGGGGATTGGTTAGCTGCAGTACCTGTGAGTGGCCACTAGTCCGATTCTGACAGCTCCGCCCATGTTACAGTTGTGTGTACTGTCTGGTTGCTAGGTAATAGTTAACAGGTGCGACAGGTGAGGAGCAGGTACCTGTCGCAGCGCCCCCCTCTGGCCCTGTGCTGTCGGTGCACTGAGGAGGTTTGAGACGTTTAAAAACGTGACACGACAGGAAGTGAGACAGGAAAGAGTGATCTGATAAGATAAGATGGATATCTGTGAGGAAAGGTCAGAGAGAGAGAGAGGAGAGGAGGGAGGGAAAGAGGGAGAGAGAGCGGGAGGAGGGAAGGAGAAGAGGAGAGAGCGAAGGGAGAGAGCAGGGAGGGAAGGAGAGAAAAAAAGAGGGATAAAGGGTAGGAGGAGGAAAGGAGAAGAGAGGAGGAGAGAGCGAAGGGAGAGAAGAGAGGAGGGAGAGAGAAAGAAGGAAGAAGGAGAGAGAGGAAGGGAGAGGAGGAGAGCGAAGGAAGAGGAGAGAGTAGGTGGAGGGAGAGAGGGAGGAAGAAGAAAGAAAAGGAGGAGGGAGAGAGAAAGTGGAGAAGGGAATAAAGGAAAGGGAGAGAGGGAGGGAGAAAGAAAAGGGAGAAATGGAGGGAGCTGTGGCAGGAGGGAGAAGGAGAGAGAAGGAGGGAGAGACAGGGGTGAGGAGGAGAGGGAGATAAGGTAGGGAAAGAAAGAGGGAAGGGAGGGGTGAAGGAGAGAGAGGAAGAGGATATTTCATTTCTGTATTTGATCCTTTCTTTTCTTACATCGGTGTTTTACAGATTAAAGTGCGGCTCAAAAACAGACGAATGAAACGAAACTCTAAACATTTTACTTGTTAAAGCAGCACTGTGGATCTCTCTCTCTCTCTCCTCTCTCTCTCTCTCTCTCTCTCTCTCTCTCTCTCTCTCTCTCTCTCTCTCTCTCTCTCTCTCTCTCTCTCTCTCTCTCTCTCTCTCTCTCTCTCTCTCTCTCTCTCTCTCTCTCTCTCTCTCTCTCGACACTGCAGAACTGTGGCTTGTAGAAAAAGAAAAGGAAGAGGGTCAGAATACGTGGAGAAAGAAGAGAGAGAAATGAAGAGAGAGAAAGTGAGAGGGAGACAGGAGGGAAAGAGAAAACGGGAGCGGAACAAGAGAGAGAAGGAGAAGAGAATGTGAGGAGAGAGGGATGGTACAGGGCAGAGGAGAGAGAGAAATAAAGAGAGAAGGAAGAAGAGAGAAAGAGTGTAGTGGAGGAGAGCGGAGAGACAGATGAAGTGGGGCAAGAGAAGTAGATGAAAGAGGAAAGATGGAGGGTGGAGATAAGAGAAGAGTAAAAGAAAGGGATGTAGAAGTGAAAGAGGGACGGAGGGAAAAGGAGAGTGACAGAGAGAGATGAGAAAATGAAAAGGCAGAAGATAGTGAAATAAATGGAGAAGGAGAGTTAGGGAATAGAGAAATGTGGAGAAGAGAGAAAGAGAGGGATGGATGGTAGTGGAGGGAGGAGAAATATAAAGAGGGAGAGAGAAATAAAGAGATAGAGGAGAGTGAAATATCGTCTCTTCCTCCGCTCGCTCAGATTTATGAATCTGTAAACAAATAGTTTCACTTTTATCTGAGAGCAGTTTGTGAATAAAACATCACCCCTTATCCCCGCCCACTCCTCACCCACAGCCCCGCCCACCCCTCACCAGTCTGAGTAATATGGCTCTGAGGGGAGAGGACACACAGAACTCCTATCTTCCTCCCTCCCTCTCTCCACCTCTCTCCCTCCCCCCCTTCCTCCCTCCCTCCCTCCTCACGTGCACGTGAGCGTGTGCATGTGAGCGTGCACGTGGGTCTAATGAACTGTTCCAGGTGACAGAAGATCTGTCTTATTCAGACCTGCTCCAGTCCATCAAGAACCAGGACCAGGTCTAAACCAGGTCTAAACCAGGTCTAAACCAGGTCTAAATCAGGACTAAACCAGGTCTAAATCAGGACTAAACCAGGACTAAACTGGATCTAAACCATTTTTACTTAAAAAGGTCCTCCTCTTATTCTGGATGTTTTGACCGATCAGCTGATGGACATGTTTGATTCTAAATCACACGTCGCTGCGGCAACGCCACAATTTTATCAAAATAAACCATAAACACTTTAATTTTTATAAACCCAACAAATCGTCCAGCGCCGTCTGCACCAGAGACACACTGAGCCTGGAGACAAGTCTGTCCATCACTCTGTCCATCACTCTGTCCATCACTCTGTCCATCACTCTGTCCATCACTCTGTCCATCTCTCTGTCCATCTCTCTGTCCATCTCTCTGTCCATCTCTCTGTCCATCACTCTCTCTCGGACTAAACCTGGACTAAACAGGACTAAAACAGGACTCAAAAGTGTAGTAGTAATAGTAGTAGTAGTAGTAGTAGCAGTAGCAGTAGTAGTAGTAGTATTTGCAGTAGTATTTGTAGTAGTAGTTTGTCATCTCCGCGCTCCTTGTCACTTGTCATGCCGTGTTCGTCCTGCAGGGGTCAGTGGGGTTCTCATTAGACTCGCACACACAGACGCACACGTGCATACACACACACACACACACTGTCAGCCACATAATGAGCTTCACGTGCGCGCCCCTGCTCTGTGTGAGCGGGGAGCGTGCATGTGAGAGAAGCGTGCATGTGAGGGGGAATGTGCACGTGAGCGGGGGAGCGTGCACGTGAGCGGGGAGCGTGCACGTGGCTCGTGTGCTCTCCTCTTCTCATATTCATGAATGTAGTTTGTTTGGACTCGAGCTGCAGACACACACTGACTCTGGGACTCATTATTTTCCACAGAATCGTCTCAAACTCAGAATCTGATGTTTACAGATGTTTGTGGAACTGTTAATTATAAAAACGAAGAAGAACCTGGAAGATCTCCAGACCCTGAGTCCTACAGAGAAGGTCCAACTTCTGCTAATGAGACAGAGGAGTTTAAAGGGTCCATATCACACTGATCTGTTCTAATGGAGAACAGAACAAACAGACCTGGTTTAGTCCTGGTTTAGTCCTGGTTTAGACCTGGTTTAGTCCTGGTTTAGTCCTGGTTAAGTCCTGGTTTAGTCCTGGTTAAGTCCTGGGTTAGACCTGGTTTAGTCCTGGTTTAGTCCTGGTTTAGTCCTGGAGCAGAGACAGACAGGTGAGGGCCACAGGAGGCGAGGCTCACGCTCCTCTGGGACAGACTGTTGTTTTCGCCACATAAATGAATTATTATTACTGAACCAGAACTAGACCAGGACTAGACCAGGACTGAACCAGAACTAAACCAGGACTAGACCAGGACTAGACCAGGACTGAACCAGAACTAAACCAGGACTAGACCAGAACTAGACCAGGACTGAACCAGGACTGAACCAGAACTAAACCAGGACTAGACCAGGACTAGACCAGAACTAGACCAGAACTAGACCAGAACTAGACCAGAACTAGACCAAAACTAAACCAGGACTAAACCAGGACTAGACCAGGTCTGAACCAGGTCTAAACCAGGACTAGACCAGGTCTGAACCAGGTCTAAACCAGGTCTAAACATACAGGAGGGGAGGGCATCTGACTCATTGTAGATAGAAAATCCTGTTCAGTTTGTTCTCTGAAAATCCTTGGACAAACATCAGGTGAATAAAACGACACGTCCACTGTGTTCTAGGGCAGCTTTCTTTCTTTCTTTCTCTCTCTTCTCTCTCTTCTCTCTCTTCTCTCTCTTCTCTCTCTTCTCTCTCTTCTCTCTCTTCTCTCTCTTCTCCCCTTCCTTTTTCTTCTCTACCTCCATCCCCTCTTCCTTATTCCCTCTCTTCTCTCTACCTAATAATAATGATAATAATAAGACACTGGATTTGAAAACCGCCTGTCAGCACCACTAAAGCTCTTTTCTGCTTTTAACACTTTTCCATCTCTTTATTTATTCTCTCGCTCTCCCCTCTTTCCTCTCTTCCCCTCTCTCTGTCGTTCTCTCGTTCCCTCTCTCTTTTATGTAACTAATAATTATGTCTTTGTTTTTGAAAAGCTGCCGCAGCCTTGAAGTCTTTCTGTCTGTCTTTCTCTCTCTCGCCCTCTTTCTTTCTATCTTTCTCTCTCTCCCTCTTTCTTTCTATCTTTCTCTCTCTCCCTCTTTCTTTCTATCTTTCTCTCTCTCCCTCTTTCTTTCTATCTTTCTCTCTCTCCCTCTTTCTTTATTTCTTTCTTTCTTTCTTCCTAAATCAAAATATGAACATAAATAACGGACCAATCAGACGCCTTCTTTCCCCGAGGCCCCTCCTGCTATCCTTAGCAACAGGTTTGATTGACAGCTGGTGTGTTTCGTTGCTAAGTAAACCCCCTTCCCTCTCTCCGGTGGGAAGGGCGGGCACACTTAATGACCTCAGTCCTGATTGGCTCTTGCGGTTGCTATGATACTCGCAGTCGGACCTGTCTCCAGATTGGCTCTGTATCCGTTGGCAACAGGAGCTTCATCTGACCTGAGGCTGTGGAGACGTCACCCTCGGACACTTCTGTTTCAGACTGTGGTTTAAACCAGGGAAAAGCAGGAGGGGGCGTTACCTTCAGTAGCCTCGCTCCTGATTGGCTCTTTGGTTGCTATGATACTCGCAGTCAGAAGTCCAAATATGGACCTGCGCTCCAGATGAACTGCTATAACTGCTAGCCTCAATGAGCTTCATTTGGACCGGACTCTGTGGGTGACGTCACTCAGGATGCGTCTTTACACAGTCTCTGGTCTGGACCTAATGAGTCCTGCTTAAACCCTGGTCTGGGTTTAGTCCAGTTCTAGTCCTGGTACAATCCCGGTTTAGTTTTGGTTTAATTCTGATGGTGTCCGAATCTCTCAAAGTTAAACTAATGCAACTTTTTTGATTCAGGTCTAAACCAGGACTAAACCAGGTCTAAACCAGGTCTAAACCAGGACTGAACCAGGACTGAACCAGGACTACACCAGGTCTAAACCAGGACTACACCAGGTCTAAACCAGGACTACACCAGGTCTAAACCAGGACTACACCAGGTCTAAACCAGGACTACACCAGGTCCCTCTCTCACTGTGGCTGTATTATTCTGAGGTTTTTCTTTTTTTTTACGTCGAGTTAAAAATAGGTCAGACTCTGGAGAGACTCAGATTTAGACATTTGTAGCCCTAAGCCCCAAAAGAGGAACTACACATGGGCCCAATACAGACCTGGTTTAGTCCAGGTTTAGTCCTGGTTCAGTCCTGGTTTAGTCCAGGTTTAGTCCTGGTTCAGTCCTGGTTTAGTCCAGGTTCAGTCCTGGTTCAGTCCTGGTTTAGTCCAGGTTCAGTCCTGGTTTAGACCTGGTTTGGACCTGGTTTGGACCTGGTTAAATTTTGGTTTAGTCCTGGTTTAAACCTAATTTATTCAATACTACAAGGATAGAGGCGGATGGGAGGGCATCTGACACACAGGGACAGTCTAGACAGGTCTGACCTTGAGCGCCCCCTGTGGTCTCTTTGGGGTACTGCAGGTCTCAGAGGAAAACTTAAAATGCTAACGATGCTAATGATGCTAACGAGCAGATGGGACCTGTCTCAGACCTCCACACTCCGGGCCTGACAGGTGAACAAGTGCAGGTGCAGAATTTGGACATGTCATGTATTATAGTGCCCTCTGCTGGCTTTTGGTCACCTTGGCATCCAGTTTTAAAACTTCAAATAAATTCTGTATGTAGGAGAGGACTAAAGGAGTGTGATGCACCCACAGCACGACCATCAAAAGTGTCATAGCAACCAAAGAGCCAATCAGGAGCCAGGCTGTTGAAGGTAACGCCCCTTAGCAACACTGTCAAACAAAGCTGTTGCTAAGGCTAACCTCTGGGGCAAGAGCAAAAACACGAGTCAGGGCAAAAACACGAGTCAGGGCAAAAACGCGAGAGTCTGAGCAGCTCAAACACACAGAGACACGAGTCTGGATCACCACCAAACCCCGGGGTCTAAACATGGCGCCCGTTCAGGTCAGTGGGCGGAGCTCAGTGGCGCATGTCCCCAGATTAGCCTTTAGCGGCGAGGTACTTCCTGTGGCTCTCTACCCACTGAGCATGTGCAGTAGCGCTCTTTTCTCCCGCGGGCACACGCCAATGGAGCGCGATTTCATGTGTCACGTGATCGCTTTGACCAATCAGAGTGAGAGGAGCTGGAGCGAACGATTATAAAGCTGTTTTTATGACGACTGAAGGATTTTGAGCTGAGAAAAAGTTTATGATCTAAAATTTGAGCCCCTGTCAGTCGAACACGAGCAGGTTGTGATTACATTTCGCTCTATGGGAAAAATACTTTCTGGGCCGGAGGGATTTTTTCGCTGTCGTACCAGTGTGTCACTTTAACAGATCCATGATCACCTTCTGTTTCTGAAGATGTGTGAGTTAAAGCGCCCTCTGCTGGCAGAAATAAGGGGAATAAACCAGGAAAAGAAAAGCCTTTTAACAGCGATTTAGCAACAGGATGTCATGATAATGTATGCATGGACAGGTAAGGGTGGCAGGTGAGGTTGACAGGTGAGGTTGACAAGTGAGGCTGGCAGGTGAGGCTGACAGGTGTTTTTGACAGGTTTAGGTTATGGTTACTTAAACATTATTTTGAGATTTGCAGGTGAGGTGGGGGTGCAGTACCTGGTCCCGAGCAGAAGGAGGCGATCACGGCCAGGATGCAGATGTAACTGAGGTAGGGCATCCAGGGGAAAGAGTTCTGAGGAAGAACACATCAACCAATCAGTTTTACATAAGAGTCACAGTTCATCCGAAATCGGTTAAACGCCCTCGGGAAGTTCTTTTCCTTCTCATTGACCCGGATGTGCGTCATCAAAGGAGGAAGGAGCAAGGAAAGGAGACATTATGCTTCCTTTCATAGCTCCTTTAGCATAGGAAGCTCTGGAGGTTCCTAACCTATGAGGTATGAGGTATCCCACAATCCAGTGCGCAGAACATTGTGTCCTCCATTGAGCATGCAGGACACCTTTGGGGTGTTTAAAGTCCAATTAAATGCGACTCGCAAAGAAATCGGATTTCACAAAAAAAATCCGAACTGAGCATTAAGCCCTGCAGTCTGAACGTAGCCAGGGTACAGCCCTTATTCCAACAGACCCCCACCCCGACATTCCATCAGGCCCCCATTCCGACACTTTTTGATGCTGCAATTCCGACAACCTACTTATAGCTTGGAGCATCACCCTTTTTTGCCTGAACCAGGACTAAACCAGGACTAAACCAGGACTAAACCAGGACTAAACCAGGACTAAACCAGGACTAAACCAGGTCTAGTTCGGTGGATCCTTGGGTGGATCCTTGGGTGGATCCTTGGGTGGATCCTTGGGTGGATCCTTGGGTGGATCCTTGGGTGGATCCTTCGATGGATCCTTCGATGGATCCTTGGGTGGATCCTTCGATGGATCCTTCGGTGGATCCTTCGTTCTCAGAGGTCAGCTATAAGGAGAAGGAAGGAGAAGGCCCATTTTTGGATGGAGCCTCAGTGAACTCAGCGATGAAGAGGAGGAGTTAAACTGACCTGGAAGGTGAGGAAGACGGTGAGGAGGCTGAAAAACACGGCCATGGCAGAGAAACCAAAGATCAGCAAAGGCTTTCTACCGATTCTCTCGATCACAAGGCCCTGGAACAGAAGAGAACAGGAACATGAACATACAGAAGAAGAGGAGGGGAGAAGGAGATGCAGGGAGGAGGAGGAGGGGAAGAGAGGAGGAGGGGAGAGAGGAGGAGGGGAGGAGGAGGAGGGGAGAGAGAAGGAGAAGCCATGATCAGACTGTAGAACAGAGAACAGAACGGTTCAGTTCAGTGTTTCTCCAGACAGAGAAAACCCTGAACTTTGTCCAACTTTTGTTTCATGTGGACAGGCCCAGGAAATACAGAGATAGGAACCTTAAACCAGGTCTAAACCAGGTCTAAACCAGGTCTAAACCAGGACTAAACCAGGACTAAACCAGGACTAAACCAGGTCACAGATCTGCGCTCTCACAGTGACACAGCAAAAGCTTTGATGTCATCTGAACCTATTCATGAACATTTCTTTTTGTGTTTCTGAACATTTTGTGTGAGAAAAGTTCCGCCCCCTGTGACCTCGCGGCGTCGCTCACACTCCGCCCCCTGTGACCTCGCGGCGCCGCTCACGCCTCTGTAACCTCGCGGCGCCGCTCACGCCCCTGTGACCTCGTGGCGCCGCTCACGCCCCTGTGACCTCGTGGCGCCGCTCACACTCCGCCCCCTGTGACCTCGTGGCGCTGCTCACACTCCGCCCCCTGTGACCTCGCGGCGCCGCTCACGCCTCTGTAACCTCGCGGCTCCGCTCACACCCCTGTGACCTCGTGGCGCCGCTCACACTCCGCCCCCTGTGACCTCGTGGCGCTGCTTACACTCCGCCCCCTGTGACCTCGCGGCGCCGCTCACACTCCGCCCCCTGTGACCTCGCGGCGCCGCTCAGGCTCGCGTGAAACGCTCGGGCTCAGGTGAACCCTGTTATAATCTCTTAATACTCTGTAATTATTGTTTTTCAGACAGAAGAGGCCGAGGGAGGGCATCTGACACAGCACTGCAACACCCGGGAGGGCATCTGACACAGCAACGCAACACCCGGGAGGGCATCTGACACAGCACAGATTGACATGTGACCTGCCTCCATCTCAGTCTGACACAGCAATACAGGAGGATGGGAGGGCATCTGACACACAGGGTTGGGACTGGTTTAGTCCAGGTTTTGTCTTGCTTTGGTCCTGGTTTGGTCCTGGTTTGGTCCCACATTTATCAGAACACTTTCTGTGATTCTCGGGGGAAATTCTGAAGCTGCTGAAGTTTCAGTGAATTTCCAAAAATAATAAAACACAAAACCAGCCGAGTGTTTGACGAGTCGCCGAGGAAACGAAACACAGTTTAAAAGAAACAAAACACTCTTAAATGTCCTGGTTTAGTCCTGGTTTGGTCCCTAGTTCAGTCCTTTTATAGTCCTATGTCCTAGCTCCTGTGTCCTAGCTCCTGTGTCCTAGCTCCTGTGTCCTAGCTCCTGTGTCCTAGCTCCTGTGTCCTATTCTCCTGTGCCCGAGCTCCTGTGTCCTAGCTCCTGTGTCCTAGCTCCTGTGTCCTAGTGTGATTCAAATGAGGAAATAAGCAAAAGAACAAAGCATCCTCACTCCTAGCTCCTATGTTGTAGCTCCTACGTCCTAGCTCCTACATCCTGGCTCCTAGCTCCTAACTCCTAGCTCCTAAGCCTGCTCCCACAAACGTTGAACCTCATCATTATTTATTTGAGATTGGTTCCTCTCTCCTAGCTCCTATGCATCCTAGCTGCTCATTCCTGACTCCTCACTCCTAGATCCTAATCCTTAGCCAAGGCCACAAGGGAGCGAGAACACGACACGAACACGAGCTGAACATGACAAAGAAAAGAAATTTGAACACATGAGAGAGAAGAGGAGGAGGAAGAAAAGAGGAGAGGACAGAATGAAAGGAAGAGGAGGGGGAGAGAAACAAGGGAGAGGAGAAGAGAAGAGGAGGAGTGGAGGAGATGAGGAAGCTTAGATAATAACATGAAGACTGTACACACTGCCACAGCGCCCCCTGGAGGTCACACACACAGGTGAGAAAAAGAGACAGAAAAAAAACATGTCTTTTCTTTTTGGTTCTTTTTGTGGGGTTAAAGCTGGACGTGAGCTCGCTCCTCCACAAACCTGACCCTTACCCTCCTCATCTATGGGAGACTCACTGTTTTTGAAAGAATTCTCTAAACCTCTGATCCACAAACGTTTCTCCTTCTCGTTCTTTGTTCGGGATCAGCTCCAGTCAGTCTGTCTACATCTCCAAAGCTCCAAACGCTCTGTTCCACCTTGTGATGTCATCAAGTGGTAGTTTTCAAGTGAACAGCTCCTTTTACCTTTAGTTCAGTCAAGATCGGCAATTCCAGGACTGAAATGATCCAAATGATTCTAGTGAAGGTGTGTGGAGTTTAAAAACACAGTGGAGCACTTCCTGTATCACCACATGATGACATCACAAGGTGGAAAGTCTGAATTACCTGCACAGAACTAAAGAGGAGAGAGGGAAGAGAGAGAGAAAGAAAGGAGCGACGGATGAGGCGATGAAAGGAAAGAAAGAAGAGAAATGCAAAGAGAAATGAGGGATAGAGAGGAGAAGGAACAGAGAGAGGGATGAAAGAGGGAGAGAAGAGATAGAAGAAGAAAGAAATAAAAAGAGATGGCAGATAGAAGGAGAGAGGGAAGAGGAGCAAGGGATGTGGTGAAGAGAGGAGGAGAAAGAAAGGAAAGATGAGAGAGAGAGAGAGAGAAGTGAGTGATTAGGTGAGGAGAGAGGAAAGAAAGAGAAAAAGAGGGATGACAGATGGAGAGAAGAGGAGCAGGGGATGTGGTGAAGAGAGGAGAGAAGGAGGAGAAAGAGGAAAGAACAGGGTTAAAGAAGGAGAAGAGAAGAAAAGCAAGGGATGAAATATATATATAGAGAAGAGAGGGAGCAGCGAGTGATTAGGTGAGGAGAGACGAAAGAAAGAAATAAAAAGAGAGGGATGACAGAAGGAGAGAGAAGAGGAGCAGCAAAGAATGAAATGAATAAAAGAAGAAGTAGTTTGGAGGTTTCTTTCAAAAACAGAATCCTCTGTCCGACATTCTGACCTCATCTCCTTCGAAAACAAGAACACAAACAACTGAGACGCTAAGCTAATCGCTAGGCTAATCGCTAGGCTAAAGTACAGTAGCTTTACTCTCTGGCGGCTAACGCTAATGCTCCCATTGAAATGCATTGTGTCGGCGCGCTAAGCTAACGCGTGCGACCGCCAGGTGAGGATTATCCAAACACAAACTCACAAACTCTTTTACATATTTACCGCACGCCGTCGCCAGAAAGCGGGTTTAAAAAAGAGAAAGAAGAGAGGAAGGAGACATCTCTGTGTCAAAGAAAATAAACTAAATATCCCAGAGTGGAGCTTTAAACCCACACAGCTCAGAGCTGTATGTGCATACGATCTAAATCCTCCTGTTTATTCTCAGAAGAAAAGAAAAGCTCCACAGTCTCATTTTCATAAATCCAGACTCCGTGTGGGAGCAGAGAAACACGTGTTTATTCCATAATTTCCTCTTTTCTCAGGTTCCTTTAGGCTCTTCTGGATGAGTCCATGTTTATCCAGGCTTGGGACCTGGTTTAGTCCTGGTTTAGTCCTGGTTTAGTCCTGGTTTAGACCTGGTTTAGACCTGGTTTAGACCTTTTATAGTCCTGGTTTAGTCCTGGTTTAGTCCTGGTTTAGACCTGGTTTAGACCTGGTTTAGACCTGAACCGAAGATGTTCATTTTGTCTTCTTATGTACTTTAACTTCTTGGGTTCTTTTTAAAGACAATACAGTAACTTGTATTTACCTTGTTGACATGTTTCGGCTGCTGCTGCTGCATCTTCAGAACTGTCACCGGTGTTGGTGGAGACGTGTCGTATATCAGCTGTTGTTACTTCCTGTGGGCGTGGTCAGCTGTTGTTACTTCCTGTGGGCATGGTCAGCTGTTGTTACTTCCTGTGGGTGTGGTCAGCCTGATTGACCTGGCAGGTCGCTCAGACTGACCACGCCTCCCGAAACCACATTATGGATTGGGACGGGGCTCGGGTCATTGGATCGGAAAATAACAAGTTCAAACGCTGGATCAGGGAGGCCATTGAAATCAGAAAACGAGGCACGTTTATTTATTTAACCACCACTGTCCATCACTGCACTGTCCACAATCATCTGAGTCACTTTATTGTAGTAATATTATATATTACTATACTGGAGTCACTTTAACTGTTGTTTGTTCACTGTTCAGAATCAAAGACACTTATTGTGCAACGTTCCTGTGCCTTTTAGCTTTACAGTGTTGTGTTTTTTAGTTGATTGTAAATACTTATTATTTATCTTGATTTTGATGCTCTTATTTTCCTACTGTTTCTGAAACTTGCGTTGTGACACTGAAATTTCCCCATTGTGGGACAAATAAAGGATTACCTTATCTTATCTTAACCGTGATGACGGAGCGTTCCTCCTTTCACACACCTGGGACACCCTCCTCCAGAGACCACCAGGCAACGGGAGGCGTGGTCAGTCTGAGCGACCTGCCAGGTCCATCAGGCTGACCACACCCACAAGAAGTAACAACAGCTGACCACGCCTACAGGAAGTAACAACAGCTGACCACGCCTACAGGAAGTAACACCAGCTGACCACGCCTACAGGAAGTAACAACAGCTGACCACGCCTACAGGAAGTAACACCAGCTGACCACGCCCACAGGAAGTAACACCAGCTGACCACGCCCACAGGAAGTAACAACAGCTGACCACGCCCACAGGAAGTAACAACAACTGACCACGCCCACAGGAAGTAACAACAACTGACCACGCCCACAGGAAGTAACAACAGCTGATATACGACATGTCACCACCAACACCGGTGACAGTTCTGAAGATGCAACAGCAGCAGCCGAAACATGTCAACAACGTAAATACACGTTACTGTATTGTCTTAAAAAAGAACCCAAGAAGTTATGGTTTAGTCCTGGTTTAAACCTTTTATAATCCTGGTTTAGTCCTGGTTTAGTCCTGGTTTAGTCCTGGTTTAGTCCTGGTTTAGTCCTGGTTTAGACCTGGTTTAGACCTGGTTTAGTCCTGGTTTAAACCTTTTATAATCCTGATTTAGTCCTGGTTTAATCCTGGTTTAGTCCTGATTTAGTCCTGGTTTAGACCTGGTTTAGTCCTGGTTTAAACCTTTTATAATCCTGATTTAGTCCTGGTTTAATCCTGGTTTAGTCCTTTAACAGTCCTGATTTAGTCCTGATTTAGTACTGGGTTTAGTTTTTATGCGGATTCAGTCCAGGTTTAGTTCCTAGTACAGTTTTTTTTACCAGGTTCATGTAGGAGGATGGGAGGGCATCTGACACACATAAAACACCAGATTGGTGTTTTAGGCTTGGGACCAGCACAAATCAGACTCTTCATGGTAAATGCTTGTTTTTCATCTCCAACTTCATGTTTTAAATAATTTTGTGGATCTTTTAGAGACAAGTTTACCTTTAGTTCAGTAGAGATCGGCAATTCCGGAAATTAATGAAATGATCCAAATGATTCTAGTGAAGGTGTGTGGAGTTTAAAAACACAGTGGAGAGCTTCCTGTATTACCACTTGATGACATCACAAGGTGGAAAGGACTCAGCCCATACTGGTACCAGCTGTTGTGAGCCTCGTCATTTTTGTCTTAAATGTTGGTATTAACCTGCTCTACATGATCCTGGGGTTTTTATTTCAACATTTTGTCCATAAATAAATTGCTAGCCTCGGTGAGCTTAATTTGACTGGAGCCGAACGCTGTGGGTGATGTCACGCTCCCTCAGAACACTTCTTTATTGTCTGTGGTCTCTCCTGCTTTTAAATACACTACAAACATGTCCGCCTCCTGCGTCTGTACATTTAAATACACTACAAACATGTCCGCCTCCTGCGTCTGTACGTTTAAATACACTACAAACATGTCCGCCTCCTGCGTCTGTACATTTAAATACACTACAAACATGTCCGCCTCCTGCGTCTGTACGTTTAAATACACTACAAACATGTCCGCCTCCTGTCTGTACGTTTAAATACACTACAAACATGTCCGCCTCCTGTCTGTACGTTTAAATACACTACAAACATGTCCGCCTCCTGTCTGTACACAGACCTGTCACAACAATCACAGCCTCACATGTGTCAGATGCCCTCCCAGTCCTTTTTCCTCACGTGTGAAATAATTAAAGTTTTAAAGTTGTAAAAATGTAAAAATCATCAGTTTCTCAGAGGGAGAGAAGGAAAAAGGCTGAACACGGTTTTCTTTGAAGATGAAAGAGGAGACCGTTTTACTCTTTATGCAACGAAAGAAGAGAAAGAGAAGAGAGGGAGGGAGAGGGAGAAGAGGAGGACAGGAAAGAGAGAGGCAAAGAGAGAGAGAATGGAGAGAGGGAGGGAAAGGAGAGACAGACAGGGGGTACTCTACTCTCTCTCCCTCCTCCCTCTCTCGTTCTTTCTCTTTCTACTCAAGTAAATTCCATCACTTCCTTTCTCTCTCTCTTTCTTCATCCCCTTCTCATCTTTTACTCCTCCTCTCCTGTCCCTCTCTACCATCTCACTCTCCGTTGTCCCTTTTTTCCCTCTCCCTCCCTTTCTCTCCCCACTCCTTCCTCCTCTACTCTCTCTCTCTCTCTCTCTCCTCCTCCCTCTCCCTCCTTCCTCTCTCTTACACTCTCGTAAATTCCACCTCTCTTCTCATCCCTTCTTTTCAAATGCAACTAATCACAAACTTGTCTGAAGAGGTTTGAGACTCATCCACCCATGTTTGAGTCATCTAGAGATCTCTCCCAGGCCCTATTCAAAATCCTGAGTCAAAACCATCGTCCATGAAAAGAATTTAACCCAGTGTGTGTCTTTTGTCTGTGGGGACAGTCCTCTGTCTGTGGGGACAGTCCTCTGTCTGTGGGGACAGTCCTCTGTCTGTGGGGACAGTCCTCTGTGGAGACAGTCCTCTGTGGAGACAGTCCTCTGTGGAGACAGTCCTCTGTCTGTGGGGACAGTCCTCTGTCTGTGGGGACAGTCCTCTGTCTGTGGGGACAGTCCTCTGTCTGTGGAGACAGTCCTCTGTGGAGACAGTCCTCTGTGGGACAGTCCTCTGTCTGTGGGGACAGTCCTCTGTCTGTGGGGACAGTCCTCTGTCTGTGGGGACAGTCCTCTTTCATGGGACAGTCCTCTTTCATGGGACAGTCCTCTGTCTGTGGGGACAGTCCTCTGTCTGTGGGGACAGTCCTCTGTCTGTGGGGACAGTCCTCTTTCATGGGACAGTCCTCTGTCTGTGGGGACAGTCCTCTGTCTGTGGGGACAGTCCTCTTTCATGGGACAGTCCTCTGTCTGTGGGGACAGTCCTCTTTCATGGGACAGTCCTCTGTCTGTGGGGACAGTCCTCTGTGGAGACAGTCCTCTGTCTGTGGGGACAGTCCTCTGTCTGTGGGGACAGTCCTCTGTCTGTGGGACAGTCCTCTGTCTGTGGGGACAGTCCTCTTTCATGGGACAGTCCTCTTTCATGGGACAGTCCTCTGTCTGTGGGGACAGTCCTCTGTCTGTGGGGACAGTCCTCTGTCTGTGGGGACAGTCCTCTTTCATGGGACAGCCATAAGAGCGTTTAAAGCGGCGCCTCAGTGTTGCACTGGTGTAAACGAGCGCACGTGAGTCACGCGACTCTGGGGGTCACGCGACTCTGGGGGTCACGCGACTCTGGGGGTCACGCGACTCTGGGGGTCACGCGACTCACGCGACTCTGGGGGTCACGCGACTCTGGGGGTCACGCGACTCTGGGGGTCACGCGACTCTGGGGGTCACGCGACTCTGGGGGTCACGCGACTCACGCGACTCTGGGGGTCACGCGACTCACGCGACTCACGCGACTCTGGGGGTCACGCGACTCACGCGACTCTGGGGGTCACGCGACTCACGCGACTCTGGGGGTCACGCGACTCACGCGACTCTGGGGGTCACGCGACTCACGCGACTCTGGGGGTCACGCGACTCACGCGACTCTGGGGGTCACGCGACTCACTGATGCGGCCCCACAGATTTGGACATTTCTCCGTCTGTAAATTGGAGTAAATTGCTGTAAGAAAGTCTCAGCTTTAGAAGGAGGAACAACTATCGGCAAATATCGGTTAGATTTAGGCCCATATGTCTCCAAGTGCCCATATCGGCCAACCGATATATCGGTCAGGCCCTAGTTAATACCCAGATACCCCAGAATAAAATCAGGACTAAACCAGGACTAAACCAGGACTAAACCAGGACTAGTAGTATCAGTAGTAGTAGTAGTAGTAGTATCAGTAGTAGTAGTAGTAGTATCAGTAGTATCAGTAGTACTAGTATCAGTAGTAGTATCAGTAGTATCAGTAGTATCAGTAGTACTAGTATCAGTAGTATCAGTACTAGTATCAGTAGTATCAGTAGTATCAGTAGTACTAGTATCAGTAGTATCAGTAGTACTAGTATCAGTAGTATCAGTAGTATCAGTAGTACTAGTATCAGTAGTATCAGTACTAGTATCAGTAGTATCAGTACTAGTATCAGTAGTATCAGTAGTACTCACAGACACCACAGCCGCCAGCGTTTCCACGGCGCCGGTGCTCAGGGTGATGTACGGGAGGATGGACTCAGCAAACCCCGCCTCCCTCAGGATCCCGCTGGTGTAGTACCAGATCTGAACACAAGAGGGACACACGGAGTTTAAAAACACACTGGAGCACTTCCTGTATGACCACATGATGACATCACAAGGTGGAACAGCGTGTTTTCTGTCTGTCCCTCTCTCGCCCTTCTTTCTCCTTCTTCTCCCCTCCCTCTATCTCATCCCTTCCTCTTCTCTCTCTCTTTAGCGTCATCCCTCTTTTTATTTCCTCTCTCCTCACCTCATCCCTCGCTCCTCTCTTTCTCTCATTTCTCTCTCTTCTGTCATCTCCTTCTCTCCTAAACCAGAACTAAACCAGGTCTAAACCAGGTCTAAACCAGGACTAAACCAGGACTAAACCAGGACTAAACCAGGACTAAACCTGGACTGAACCAAGACTAAACCAGGACTAAACCAGGACTAAACCTGGACTGAACCAAGACTAAACCAGGACTAAACCAGGACTAAACATGGTCTAAACGAGGACTAAACCAGGACTAAACCAGGACTAAACCAGGACTAAACCAGGACTAAACCAGGTCTAAGGGAGGAGAGAGAGAGAGTGAGGAGGAGGAGCGAGGACATGACAGAAGGAGAGGAGGAAGAGTCTGAAGAACAGAAGATTAAGGTGAAAGGAGAGGAAAAAGGAGATAGTAAGAGGAAACCTGGGCAGGTGCAGACAGGTGCTGGCAGGTGCAGGCGGGCAGTGGCAGGAGGACAGGGCGAGTGGACAGAACATCAGAACATGTGTAGGAGGGACTTCATCGATCGCCCGCTCCCTCAAGACCACAGACACAAGATGGAAAAGAGGAAAAAAGAGAAGGAGAGGAGAGAGGGAGAGGAAGAGAGAGGGAAGAGAGAGAAGAGGGGGACACAGGGACAAAGAGAGGGAGGGAGAGGAAGAGAGAGGGAAGAGAGAGACACAGGGACAAAGAGAGGGAGGGAGAGGAAGAGAGAGGGAAGAGAGAGACACAGGGACAAAGAGAGGGAGGGAGAGGAAGAGAGGGAAGAGAGAGAAGAGGGGGACACAGGGACAAAGAGAGGGAGGGAGAGGAAGAGAGGGAAGAGAGAGACACAAGAATAGAGAGAGGGAGGGAGGGAAGGAGGGAGGGAGGAGAGGAGAGAGGACAGGCTGCGATAATGGGAAGAGGAGGAGGAAAGAGAAGACGGGGGCCATAATGGGAAGGAGAGAGAGAGACAGAAGAAAGGAGAGGAGCAGATGAAGAGAGAAGAGAGGAGGAGAAGAGGAGGACAGACAGGAGAGAGGAGGAGAGGGAGAGACAGAGAGAGACGAGGGTAAGTGTATTTGTAGAGCACAATTCACACACAAAGTAATTCAAAGTATTTGAGTAAAGTAAAAACGAGATTAAAACCACAAAACATCAGGAGAGGAGGAGAGAGAAGAGAGGAAGAGGAGGAGAGAAGAGAGGAGGAGAGGGAGGAGAAGAGAGGAGGAGAGAGAGAAGAGAGGAGGAAAGAGGAAGAGGAGAGGAGGAGGAGAGGAGGTGGAGGAGGGAGGAGGAGAAGAGGGAGGAGGAGAGACAGAAGAGAGGAGGAGACAGAAGAGATGAGGAGGAGAGAAAGAGGAGAGACAGAAGATCATTCTGTCACTGTCACACTCTCATTCTATCGCTCTGTCACTCTCTCATTCTATCGCTCTGTCACTCTCTCATTCTATCGCTCTGTCACTCTCTCATTCTATCGCTCTATCACTCTCTCATTCTATCGCTCTGTCACTCTCTCATTCTATCGCTCTGTCACTCTCATTCCATCGCTCTGTCACTCTCATTCTATCGCTCTGTCACTCTCATTCTATCGCTCTGTCACTCTATCACTTTAAAAATTCTGAAACTTCTGCTCCACAAATGTTTCTCCTCCTAAAGCAGCAGTAGAAGAAGAAGCAGAAGTATTTGTAGTATCAGTAGTATCAGTATCAGTATCAGTAGTAGTAGTAGTAGTAGTAGTAGTAGTAGTATTTGTAGTAGTATCAGCAGCAGTAGCAGTAGTAGTAGTAGTATTTGTAGTAGTATTTGTAGTATCAGTAGTACTCACAGCGTTGAGTCCACAGAGCTGGTAGCAGGCCATCGTTATGGTGATGGTGAGGAGCTGCCATCTCACAGATCTGGTCCGGAGCAGCTGCAGCACAGAGAGCGTGTGCAGAGCCGTCTGAGCCCGAGCTTCAGACTGGACCTCCTCCAACTCCACAGACACGTCCTTCTGACCCAGGAACCTCTGGAACGCTGGAGGAGAACAGAGGAGACATGAGAGGAGGAGAAAGGAGAGGAGAGGAGGAGTGGAGAAGAGAGGAGGAGGAGAGACTGGACCTCCTCCAACTCCACAGACACGTCCTTCTGACTCAGGAACCTCTGGAACGCTTGAGGAGGACATGGAGATACGAGGAGATATATGGGGAATATGTGAGAAACTCTGGCTCCCATTGACTTCCATTGGAATTCAATGGCTCTTCTCTGTACCTGCTGCTGTGAACCTCGTCATGTTGGTCTGAAACGTTCTTATGAAGACGCTCTACATGATCCTGAGGTTTTTAGTTCAATATTTTGTCCGTAAATAAAATCATTTTCCTCAGATGGAGCTCAGAAGAAGTGACTTTTTTAAATGACTCTGGACCAATCACAGAGCAGCATTGTGGTTTGGGCGGGGCCAAAGCTGAAGCGTCCAAACGAATCAAAACAGACATGGAGTATCGAAGAGCCAATCAGGAGCGAGGCCCTTTCTTAGCAACGCTGTCAGTCAAACCTGTTGCTAACGCTAGTGGGAGGGGCTATGGGGAAAGACGGCGCCTGATTGGTCGGTTCTTAAAGTTCAGATGTGGATTTAGAGACAAAATAGAGAAATAAAAACCCCAGGATCATGTAGAGAGAGAGAAAGAGACAGACAGAGAGACAGGACAGAGAAACAGAGAGAGACAGACAGGGACAGAGAGAGACAGACAGAGACAGACAAGGACAGAGACAGAGAGACAGGACAGAGAAACAGAGACAGACAGAGACAGACAGGGACAGAGAGAGAGAGAGAGAGAGAGAGAGAGAGAGAGAGAGAGAGAGAGAGAGAGAGAGAGAGACAGAGAGAGAGGGGGACAGAGAGAAAGAGAGCCAGAGAGAGAGAGAAAGCAAGACAGAGAGACAGAGAAAGAGACAAAGAGAGAGACAGAGAGCAAGAGACAGAGACAGAGAGAAAGAGACACACAGAGAGAGACAGACAGACAGCGAGAGGGACAGAGAGAGAATGAGCGACAGAAAGAGAGAGAGAGAGAGACAGACAGACAAAGACAAAAAGAGAGACAGAGAAACAAAGAGAGAGAGACAGAGAAAGAGAGAGAAAGAACGGCAGAGTGAAAGAGAAAGAAAGAGAAAGAGTGAGAAGGAGAGAGAGAAAAAGAGAGAGAGAGACAGAAATGAGAAAGAGAGACAAAGCAAGAAAGTGAGAGAAAGTCAAAATGTTGAAGTCCAAACCCCAGGGTCGGGTTGGGCGATGTCTCCTTAATTGGCAGATGACGATGTTTACAGTGAAACATCACGATGGACGATGATATCGTCGGCGGACGGGGGAATTGATTGGTGAAATTCATGAACACATTCTTACTAGGCCTATATAATAACATAATTAAGAATTATAAAATAATAGCAGTAAATACAGTCCCTGACAAAAGTCTTGTCGCTTATCCATTTTGTAGAAACAAAAGCTTATAACCTGACTTTAAATGAATCGATTGGTTTTAGAAATGTCTCATATGAAAGCTAAAACCCTCCCAAATTATGCTCAATATACTAAAATAAATTTGCTTCACTGAAGAAAGATTGATCATTTAATGAACACAGAAAGGTCAGATTTTGGCAAGACAAAAGTCTTGTCACCTTGTCATATGATGCACCCAATCCTAGATTACAGCCTCACCTGTGATCAGTTACTGATCAATCAATTAGTGGGTGTGTATAAAAAGAACCCCAGCACACCAGACCTTCACATCAACTGCAACTTGACCTCTGACAACATGCCTAAGATCCACCCTGAGACCAAAGCGTTAATTATCAAGAGGCTGAAGACCAGATCCACTGCTGAGGTGGCTGACACCTTCAATGTGTCTCAGCGTCAAGTACAAAGAATAAGAAAAAGATCTGAAAAGACTGGAGATGTTTTTGACAAGCCCAGGTCCGGCAGACCCCGCAAGACAACTGCTCGGGAGGACCGTTTGTTGATTCGAAAATCCAAGGCCAGCCCCTTTTCCACTGCAGCAGAGCTCCACCAGGCCTGGTCACCTCAAGTCCCTGTGTCAACCAGAACAGTTTGTAGAATTCTGTCTCGAAATGGCCTCCATGGTCGAATCAGTGCACAGAAACCAGCACTAAACAAAAGGCAATTAAAAAAGCGTGTGGCATTTGCCAAGGCCCACAGCCTGCTAAAAGGATGGACACTGGAAAAGTGGCAGAAGGTGGATTTCTCAGATGAATCCTCGGTTGAATTACATCACAGCCGCCGCAAATATTGCAGGAGACCTACTGGAGCCCGCATGGATCCAAGATTCACCCAGAAAACAGTTAAGTTTGGTGGCGGAAAAATCATGGTCTGGGGTTACATCCAGTATGGGGGTGTGCGAGACATTTGCAGGGTGGAAGGCAATAACAATAGCCTAAAATATCAAGAAGTATTAGCTACCTCTTACATTCCCAACCATAAAAGGGGTCAAATTTTGCAGCAGGGTGGTGCTCCATTGCATACTTCTATCTCTACATCAAAGTTCCTCAAGGTGAAGAAGATCAAGGTGCTCCAGGACTGGCCAGCCCAGTCACCAGACATGAACATCATTGAGCATGTCTGGGGTAGAATGAAAGAGGAAGCATGGAAGGCAAAACCAAAGAATCTTGATGAACTCTGGGAGGCATGTAAGACTGCTTTCTTTGCCATTCCTGATGACTTCATCAACAAATTGTATGAATCATTGTCGAACCGCATGGATGCAGTCCTTCAAGCTCATGGAAGTCATACAAGATATTAAATATGGCTCTCACAGCACCACTACTTAATTCACTGATGTTATGCAACATATTTTTGTATTTGAAGTAAATTATTTGTTCAATTTTCTGTAGGCGACAAGACTTTTGTCTTGCCAAAATCTGACCTTTCTGTGTTCATTAAATGATCAATCTTTCTTCAGTGAAGCAAATTTATTTTAGTATATTGAGCATAATTTGGGAGGGTTTTAGCTTTCATATGAGACATTTCTAAAACCAATCGATTAATTTAAATTCAGGTTATAAGCTTTTGTTTCTACAAAATGGATAAGCGACAAGACTTTTGTCAGGGACTGTAGGCCTAATCTACAGTCCAGGGCTTTAACGTGTAAACCTTCCACTGCATTTGAATGGCCCGTGCGCTGCGTCACTATCCCATACGATATATGCCGCGTAAATACGATATATGCCGCGTAAATACGATATATGCTGATCCCAGGGACAGAGGCGACCATATGAGCCCTGAGCTTCGCTCTACAAAATGTGAGCTGACTGAAGAGATCGTGACAGAGATTATTCCATCAAGTAGGCCTACAACGCCAGAATCTTCACATGGCGGAGAAGAGGAACCGGACGAAAGCGCCGCAGCAGTGCCCAAGAAAAAGAAAGGGTCTTTGGGGAGCCTTTTAGGGAAAAGAGGTGCCAGAGCAGCCATGCTCACTGATGACCAAAAGGCTGAGACAGAAATGGCCACCTACCTGCAAGAAAGACCAATCGATGGGGATGAGGATCCACTAATGTGGTGGAAAAATAATCAGAGCAGGTTTCCGTTAATGGCAAGAATGGCAAGAATATATCTGTGCATTTGTGCAACCAGCACGCCGTCAGAGCGAGTTTTCAGCGCCGCGGGTAGTGTTGTCACCCCTATCTGCAGCTTATTAAAGCCTGAGAAGGTGAACATGCTAGTTTTTTTGGCCAGAAACATTGACATTTAAACATTTTGGAATATACACCCGTATCGGCCATGTTAACCTTTTAAGTTATTAACACGAGTTTCAGGAGTCCATGTGTTCTGTTTGTTTTATTATTTATTTTAGGCCCATTTATTATATTGTTATTGTTATTATTATTTAATTATTTTCTTGCTCTTATTTTAGCCTACGCATGTTGTCATGGTTCTTTATTGTTCTGCTGTGTAGTGAACTTCATGACGATTTATTTTAAAGCTTTTCCGGTAAAAAAAAAAAAAAAATTAGGCCTAGGCCTAAATGCTGTAGCCATTTATAAGTTCTGTCGGTGTGACCGTATTTTGTGACCTTGATTTGTTGTAAACTTTTAATAAATGTGTTTACAGAAACACCTCCGAGCCTATTTGTTTTGTAGCCTTTGCACTGTAAAGTCGCTTTCGCTGAAGCTGAACGTCATACTGCTGAAGCTGAACGTCATACTGCCTCTTCGGTTGACAATGAGCAAGTTTTCCGACACATGAAACATTGAACATTAATACAGACATGTAACTTAGAAAAAAACACAAGCTATAGTCTAAAGATATAAATAATGATAGCCTAATAATAATAAATAATAGAAGATAATAGAATAAGGCTCATTTTTGGTAGCCACACAGTATTTTAATTGTTATGTCTGACTTAAACTCTAACACATATTTGTTTTATTCGTGATTTGATCATTAAACGTGGAATCCCTGGTAAGTTTTTAGGTCAATGAGCTAAAGAAGCTCAGTGCATGTTTCGTGGCATCGCGATGTTTACCGTCCATCGCGATGGTGGGACGATGTCATCGTCCATCGGAACAACCCGACCCCAGGGTCATGGAGAGGGTCAAAGGTCAGAGTCCTGGTTCAGTCCTGGTTCAGTCCTGGTTTAGATCTGGTTTAGACCTGGTTTAGTCCTGGTTTAGTCCTGGTTTAGACCTGGTTTATTCCTGGTTTAGTCCTGTTTAAAGTGCATCTTACAGTGTAAATCTGTTATGTAACTGTTCATTTTTTTCTTCGAGCACAAACTGAAGAGAAAGAGAAAGACGGAAAACAGAAGAGAGAGAGAGAGAGAGAGAGAGAGAGAGAGAGAGAGAGAGAGAGAGAGAGAGAGAGAGAGAGAGAGAGAGAGAGAGAGAGAGAGAGAGAGAGGAGGAGATGAGAGGAGAGGGAGAACATGAAGACAGGGACGGAGGGAGAGAGAGAGGGAGGGAGAGAGAAGAGGAGAGAGAGGGAGAGAGAGAGGGAGGGAGAGGAAGGGAGAGAGAAGAGGAGGAGGAGGGGGAGGTGTTGCACACGTATCAGAGAAATTTAACCTTGACAGTAAACAAACACGAGAGAATGGAGAGAAGAGTGAAAAAATTAGTGAAAGAGGGATGAGAGGAGGGGCGGAGGAGAGAGGGAGAGAGAAGGAGAGACAGAAGAGGAGAGGAAAGAGGGAGGAGAGGAGAAAGGAGACAAAAAAGGAGAGGAATATGTTTTTTTTAATTTTTAATTTTTCACAGTTCAGAAAATCCTCGACAAACAGGTGCCCTTGTGAGCTCGCCTCTCCACAGACCTGACCTGTAGCTTATTTAAGTCGTTTCCATGGAGAAGGTGAGAGGAGAGAGGGAAGGAGGGAGAGAGGGAGGAGATAAAAGAGAGAGGAGAGGAGCGGAGAGGAGAGAGGGAGAGAAGGAGAGAGGGAGGCAACAAGGAAACAAGGAAGAAGGAGACAATACAGAGAGGAGAGGAGAGAGGGAAGGAAAGAGAGGGAGCAGACAAGGAAACAAGGAGGGAGGAGACAATACAGAGAGGAGAGAGTGAGAGGAGAGAAGGAGAGAGGGAGCAGACAAGGAAACAAGGAAGGAGGAGACAATACGGAGAGGAGAGAGGGAGAGAAGGAGAGAGGGAGCAGACAAGGAAACAAGGAAGGAGGAGACAATACAGAGAGGAGAGGAGAGAGGGAGAGAAGGAGAGAGGGAGCAGACAAGGAAACAAGGAGGGAGGAGACAATACAGAGAGGAGAGGAGAGAGGGAGAGAAGGAGAGAGGGAGCAGACAAGGAAACAAGGAAGGAGGAGACAATACAGAGAGGAGAGGAGAGGAGAGGAGAGAGGGAAGGAAAGAGAGGGAGCAGACAAGGAAACAAGGAGGGGGGAGATATTTGAGAGAAGAGAGGAGAGAGTGAGAGGAGAGAGGGAGGAGGTGAGGAGGCAAATCATCAGTAGTAGCAGTAGCAGTAATGGTAGTAGTAGTACTTGTAGCAGTAGTAGTAGTAGTAGTACTTGTAGTAATAGTAGTAGTACTTGTAGTACTGGTAGTACTTGTACCTCGTTCGGCAGCGGCCTCATCTCGTCGCTCCATCAGCAGGAATCTGGGACTCTCCGGAAGAAAAGGAAGAACACAGATCTGAAGAAGAGGAGGAACGGCGATGAAGGAGAAGAGGAAGACCCAACGAGACTCCTGTGAAAGAGAGAAAGAACATGAGAGGAGGAGAGGAAGAGAGAGGAGAGGAGGAGAGGAGGAGAGGAAGAGAGAGGAGAGGAGGAGGAGAAGGAGAAAGCAGAGAGGAGGAGAGGAGGAGAGAGAGGGGGAGAGGAGAGGAAGACCCAACAAAACTCCTGTGAAAGAGAGAGAGAACATGAGAGGAGGAGAGGAAGAGAGAGGAAGAGAGGAGGAGAGGAGGAGAGAGAGGGGGAGAGGAGAGGAGGAGAGAGAGAACATGAGAGGAGGAGAGGAAGAAAGAGGAAGAGAGGAGGAGAGGAGAGAGAGGAGAGGAGGGGAGGAGGAGAGGAGGAGAGGACTAAACTAGGTCTAAACCAGGTCTAAACCAGGTCTAAACCAGGTCTAAACCAGGACTGAACCAGGACTGAACCAGGACTAAACCACAGACACTTTATCGAATTATTGTTTGGCGAAAAAGAATAACGTTTTCCTCCTTTGATCTTTATCGATTTTTCCCTGAAAATCAGATTCCAGCTCCGGTGTTTATTTCATCACCTGTGAGGAGCTTTGGCGTGTGCAGATCTGAAGACACTGACCTCCAGCTCTCCATCACCTGTCATCTGTGCTCCTGTCTGTCCCTGCCTGCTCCTGTCCTGGTTTTTCCCAGAGGACTTTAACCTCATCAGGATGCGTTCAGGTGCTCTTCTCCTCGTTCAGTCTAATCTCCCTGAGCTCAGTGAGATCTCAGAAGCAGGAGGTGCTCCTCTGTGCTTCTGTGGGACCAACGTTTATGCACAGAAGAACACAGGCTGGAGTTAAACTGAGCTGGAGTTAAACTGAGCTGGAGTTAAACTGAGCTGGAGTTAAACTGAGCTGGAGTTAAACTCAGCTGGAGTTAAACTCAGCTGGAGTTAAACTCAGCTGGAGTTAAACTCAGCTGGAGTTAAACTGCACGAGCAGCTCCTGGTTTGAGTGAAGGAGAAACGAGATGACAGTGTCACATTTGTGATTCATGTTTTAATACCAGGATCCAGCTCAAGGGGTTAGAGGTTTAACGCTAACCCTCTACCCCTAACCCTGTAACCCTAACCCTGTAACCCTAACCCTGTAACCCTGTAACCCTAACCCTGTAACCCTAACCCTCTAAACCTGTAACCCTCTAACCCTGTAACCCTCTAACCCTAACTTGTACAAACCTGTTCTAAACCTGGTCAGTTCATGTGGTCAGGGGTCAGTGTGTTCTTAAAACTCTTAAAAGTCCTTCTGAAGGGGGTGGGACCATTGGGTCAGGGTCAGGGTTGGGGTCAGGGTCAGGGTCGGGGTCAGGGTAAGGGTCAGGGGTGGGGCCATTGGGTCGGTGTCGGGGTCAGGGTCAGAGACTAACTCAAGTTCACATCTACTGCCCAGGGCTCCATAAACCTCCACAAACTCAGACACTTTAAAAGACTCATATCACACCATTCTCTAATGGAGCTTCTTCATCACAAACAAACAAACCTGCTCTTCCTCCTCCTCATTTTCTCCTGCTCTTGTTTTCTCACCTCCTCTCCTTCTCCTTTTTCCTCCTCCCTTTCTCTCTTCTACCCCTCCTCTCTTCCTCTCATCTCTTCTCCTCCCCTCCCCTCCCCCTCCTCTCTTCCTCCTCTCTTCTCCTCCCCTCTTCCTCCTCTCTTCCTCCCCTCTTCCTCCTCTTTTCCCTCCCCTCCCCCTCCTCTCTTCCTCTCCTCTTTTATTCCACACTCGTCTTCTTGTTTCCATGTCTCTCATGTGTCTGAATAATCTTGGCGTGTGTTGCCGTCGGTAACAGTCGTGACAGGGGTCACACCGCAGCAAGGACACCGCCGTCATTATTATAAGCAAATATCACTGCTCCTGTCTGCTCCTGCCTGCTCCTGCCTGTCCCTGTCTGCTCCTCTGCACCCTCTACTCATTTGACCTTCTCTTCATCCTTGGCTCCTCTCTTCTCTGCTCCTGCCTGCTCCTGTCTGCTCCCTGACATTTGCAGATGTTTACCAGACCACAGGAGCTGAATACAAAGATCTTCACAGAAATGAGATGAAGCAGTGAAACCGCTTCATCTCCTGTGACTGGAGCTGATCTTCACCCTCACTCTGACACTCACCCTCACCCTCACCCTCACACTGACACTCACCCTCACACTGACACTCACCCTCACACTGACACTCACCCTCACACTGACACTCACCCTCACACTCACCCTCGCGTATTAAACAGAAACGTGTTTTTTTTTTTCGCCCGATGTTTCCGAGCTGATGTGAATCATTTGCCGATGAGGAAAGACGGTGAAAGAAGATGAAGAGGGGCAGAAGGAGCCACGGAGAGAGGGAGGGGAGAAAAGAACAGAGGAGAGGAGGGATGTAGGGATGCACCACTTTCTCCAAAACGAGAACCCGTCGATACCGATACCGATACCATTTTCACAGAGGTTGTCACAGGAATTGTCACATTTCAATACAGCGTTTTTTCGCCTTCAAGGAACTTAAAGCTCTTCACATCGAGGAACTCACACACCAGTGCACACAGACCCTGAGGCGAGGTGGGTGAAGTGTCTTTCTCAAGGACACAACAACATTCATCAATCGGAGGTGAAATTGCACCACCAACGTTATATCTAAAGTGCATTTATTCAGTTACGGGTGTTATTGCTCAAAAATACCTTATGTCATAGTAGTTTCTTCTCATTGATCCGCTGAAGTTTTGTTTTGGATCGTCCCGGGCAAACACATGTACAAGGACCGTCCCGGTTTGGAGTTCGAGACAAAGGAGCTACAGTCGCCCATTGTTCTAATCTCATTTCGTTCAGCGTTTTCACAGTATTTGCCTAAAGCTCCTCTGTACGACTCAGATTTAAGTTTCTGCCAATCCCTGATCCACCGAAACCAGCGCAGACTAAACACACCAGTTATTTCCTTTAAACTAAAATAAAAAAAGATCCATCTCCCTCACCTGTCAGACTCACCTGTCCCAGCAGCTCCGGTAGCCCCAGCACCTGTCCCCCCTCACCTGTCAGACTCACCTGTCCCAGCAGCTCCGGTAGCCCCAGCACCTGCCCCATGAACACCCCCAGACAGATGAGGATGGAGTTGAACTGTCCGATGAAGCCTCTTAGGTGTTTGGGTGAGATTTCCCCCAGGTACATGGGCAAGGCACTCAGAGCGATCCCTGCAACAGAACACAGGTGAGTCAGATGCCCTCCCATGCTCCTTCTGTTTCCTCCTGTGTATCAGAAAACAAAACGAGAGAGAGAGAGAGAGAGAGAGAGAGAGAGAGAGAGAGAGAGAGAGAGAGAGAGAGAGAGAGAGAGATGTTCTCCAAACTGTTCTCCTCAGATGTTCTCCAAACTGTTCTCCTCAGATGTTTCTCCAAACTGTTCTCCTCAGATGTTTCTCCAAACTGTTCTCCTCAGATGTTTCTCCAAACTGTTTCTCCTCAGATGTTTCTCCATGTTCTAGTCGTTTCTTCTTTGACTCTCTCAAGTTTTATTTGGAGTGATTCATGTTTGAGAATTTTTAATCTCTTATTTTCAAAACGCCATTTTGTTGACCCCCAGTCCTGGTCCAGTCCTGGTCCAGTCCTGGTCCAGTCCTGGTCCAGTCCTGGTCCAGTCCTGGTCCAGTCCTGGTCCAGTCCTGGTTTAATCCTGGTTTAATCCTGGTTTAATCCTGGTCCAGTCCTGGTCCAGTCCTGTCCAGTCCTAGTTTAGTCTTGGTTTAGACCTGGTTTAGTCCTGGTCCAGTCTGAGCTCTTGTTTCTTTCTGAAGTCGTTCAGGATCAAGATTAAGATTTAAAAACGTTACAGAACAGAAGGATCCACAGGGGTCAGAGGTCAGAGGCACAGACATAAACACTGCAGGGGCTGGTTTAAAGGTGGACTGTGTAACTTTCCAGGTGGAGAAAGTGTTAATAATAATAATAATAATAATATTAATAATAATAATAATAATAATATTGCAGCGGTCTTACCGGAGTCGACGCCCACGATGAGGCGTCCGATGATCAACATCTCGAAGGATTTGAAAGGTTTGTCCCAGAGACAGAAGAAGGGCAGCCACAAGAGCAAAGACGTTATTCAAGAGGAGGGTCCCCTTCCTGTAAGAGAGAGCGGCAGGGTCAGGCAGGGTCAGGCAGGGTCAGGCAGGGGCAGACAGGGGCAGACAGGGGCAGACAGGAGTACAGAATCTGAAGTTTTTGCTGCATAATACTGTTGTAAAACAGTAGAATTTCCAGTCCGTCGGTCGGATCTGTGGATTTTCTGTCTGAATGTCTCCCCCAGCCCCTCGCCCCCAAAAACAACTGTTACCTTCAAAACAACAACAACAAAAGAAGAAAATACTCCAGAAAAGCTGTAAAACCAGTGTGTCCAAACGTCCTTTTGCCTGAAGTTTCGTCTTTTCCACGTTCGGGCAGGGGCTGAATAAACCGGGGGGAAACTGGACTGTGAAGTGACTCTGAGCGTGTGGAAAAGTGCTGTATAAAACTTTAATATAAAAACTAATGCTTTATTTTTAGAGTCAGGTCACGCGGAGTCTGAACTCTGCTCAAACCTGTGTCCAAAATAATTTAAATAATAACTATAAAAGTGACCTCAGCCGTTACACAAGCGTTTATCATTAACACGGATTATTATTTTGATGATATTAAAAGCTGCACTGTGTAACTTTTCTGGTGGAGGGTCCATCACCTGCTTGTTTCTATGGATACGTCACTGCTCTGCCTAGAATGTTCCACAGTGTGACTTTAAACAGCTCTACTTTACATTTATTCAATTACAGGTGGTTTTAGAGCTCAAAAATACCTAGAAAAACAGACATTCTGACTGTGAGCGGGGTCGCCTCTCCACAGATCTGACCTGGAACTTGGTCTGGTTTGGTCTCCGTGGAGATAGAAAGGTTTAGATAGTTTTAATGCCATACTGTGAAACATTCCAGACAAAGTAATAACAACTCCATGGACATTTTGAGAGCACCACATTCAGACACGGCCAAACACAAGAGTCCTAAACAGCGCCCCCTGTGGGACCAGACTGGACACAACAGTGACCCTGACCTGCCCAGCACTTTGATGATGAGCGACACGGACAGCGCCCCCACCAGGCCCCCGATGGAGAAGATGGACACAGTGATGGACCAGAGCAGAGTCAGCGTCTCCACGGCGATGGGCTCCTCGTAACGCTCCACCCACGTCCGGTTATAGAACGACTTTATGAACTGAGAGACAGAGAAGGTCTGTTAGAGAACATGAAACTAACACCAAGAACAAAGGAGCAAAGGTGGGAGAGAAGGTGGAGTGAATGTGGAGTGAATGTGGAGAGAAGGTAGAGAGAAGGTAGAGAGAAGGTGGAGAGAAGGTAGAGAGAAGGTGGAGAGAAGGTGGAGAGAAGGTAGAGAGAAGGTAGAGAGAAGGTAGAGAGAATGTGGAGAGAATGTGGAGAGAATGTGGAGAGAAGGTGGAGAGAAGGTGGAGAGAAGGTGGAGAGAATGTGGAGAGAATGTGGAGAGAAGGTAGAGAGAATGTGGAGAGAAGGTGGAGAGAAGGTGGAGAGAAGGTGGAGAGAAGCTCCGTCTGTCCTTCTGTCCCCGCGGTCACTGATTGGTCAGTTATTAATGTTCATATCTTGATTCAGGGACAAAATGGAGCATCTGAGGGCCCCTGGTTGTGACGGAGGACTGCTCCGGGGCCCCTGTACGGGCCTGCTCCGGGGCCCCTGTACAGGGGCTGCTCCGGGGCCCCTGTACGGGCCTGCTCCGGGGCCCCTGTACAGGGGCTGCTCCGGGGCCCCTGTACAGGGGCTGCTCCGGGGCCCCTGTACAGGGAGGGCCCTGTACAGGTTTAATATGGAGAAATAAATGAAACTTAGAATCTTTTTTTACCAAATTTTTAAAAATCTCACCCATTTGCACAAATGAACTTCGTTTTCAATGAAATTTGAAACTGATGTTGAACCATTAGCGCCCCCTACAGACTGAAATAAAATTTGATGTGGGGGAAAAAATTAGTTTTAAAAAATGTCTGAAATTTGCACAGTCTATTTTGACATCCTGATCCAAACAGTTCATGACCCATGCCATATTTTTTACGGTGTAACCGTAGCGATGACAGACACTCACAAAATCTCACAATGAAACAAACTGAGTGGAGGCGGGGGCAGGTTTGGGTTAGGGGGTAGGGCGTAGGGCGTAGGCGTAAACATGGGCGTAGGGCGTAGGCACGGGTGTAGGGCGTGGAGCGTAGGGGTAAACATGGGCATAGAGCGTAGGGCGTAGAGCGTAGGGGTAAACATGGGCGTAGAGCGTAGGGTGTAGGGCGTAGGGCGTAGGGGTAAACATGGGCGTAGAGCGTAGGGCGTAGGGTGTAGAGCGTAGGGGTAAACATGGGCGTAGGGCATAGAGCGTAGGGGTAAACATGGGCGTAGTGCGTAGGCACGGGTGTAGGGCGTAGAGCGTAGGGGTAAACATGGGCATAGAGCGTAGAGCGTAGAGCGTAGGGGTAAACATGGGCGTAGGGCGTAGAGCGTAGGGCGTAGGGTGTAGAGCGTAGGGGTAAACATGGGCGTAGGGCGTAGAGCGTAGGGGTAAACATGGGCGTAGGGCGTAGGGCGTAGAGCGTAGGGGTAAACATGGGCGTAGAGCGTAGAGCGTAGGGCGTAGGGCGTAGGGTGTAGAGCGTAGGGGTAAACATGGGCGTAGGGCGTAGAGCGTAGGGGTAAACATGGGCGTAGGGCGTAGAGCGTAGGGGTGAACATGGGCGTAGGGCGTAGGGTGTAGAGCGTAGGGGTAAACATGGGCGTAGAGCGTAGGGCGTAGAGCGTAGGGCGTAGGGGTAAACATGGGCGTAGAAAAAAGTTCGATTAATGTTCGATTAATCGCGAGTTACTGTGACGTTCATCAGATTAATCGAGATTAAATATTTGAATCGACTGACGGCTCTAAAATAATTAAAGATTCTGACCAGTGCCGGAGCGTTGACCACGGAGAGGTTGTATCCGTACAGGAAGGATGAGCCCAAAGCGCCAAAGAACGCCGCGCTCAGGAGACACGGAGTCAGCGCCACCTACAGGACAGAGAAACACAGGGAGTCAGCGCCACCTACAGGACAGAGAAACACAGGGAGTCAGCGCCACCTACAGGACAGAGAAACACAGGGAGTCAGCGCCACCTACAGGACAGAGAAACACAGGGAGTCAGCGCCACCTACAGGACAGAGAAACACAGGGAGTCAGCGCCACCTAAGGACAGAGAAACACACGGAGTCAGCGCCACCTAAGGACAGAGAAACACACGGAGTCAGCGCCACCTACAGGACAGACAGGGAAGGGGGGAGAGAGGAGAGAGATAGGGTTAAAAAACGAGAGGAGAGATGAAGCACTCCTGTGAGAGAGAGAGAAAGAGAAAGAGAGAAAGAGAGAAGGGAGAGAAGAGGAGAGGAGAGATGAAGCTCTGCTGTTTCAGGGCAGTTCTGTGACAGATTCTGACCTTTTTGTGCGTCTCCTTCATACTCAGTTGGGGGTCCATCTCTCACCTGAAACACAAACACAAGAATTTAGTCTTTAACAGTAGTAGTAGTAGTAGTAGTAGTAGTAGTAGTAGCAGTAGTAGTAGCAGTAGCAGTAGCAGTAGTAGTAGTAGCAGTAGTAGTAGTAGTAGTAGTAGTAGCAGTATTAGTAGTTAGTAGTAGCATTAGTATTAGTAGTAGTAGTAGCAGCATTAGTATTAGTAGTAGTAGTAACAGCATTAGTATTAGTAGTAGTAGTAGCAGCATTAGTATTAGTAGTAGTAGTAGCAGCATTAGTATTAGTAGTAGTAGTAGCAGCATTAGTATTAGTAGTAGTAGTAGCAGCATTAGTATTAGTAGTAGTAGTAGCAGCATTAGTAGGTACTAGTAGTAGCAGCATTAGTAGTACTAGTAGTAGCAGCATTAGTAGTAGTAGTAGTAGTAGTAGTAGTAGTAGTAGTAGTAGTAGTAGTAGTAGTAGTAACAGGACACACACAGGTCAGTTTAAGACATAAACTCAGTGAAACGGTTTCAAGTGATTTTAACCCAAAAAGCAGAAGTGTGATTTCTCAAACATCTGACCACAGGAAGTACCACACCAGGTCAGAGGTCAGATGCCCTCCCTGTGTGTCAGATGCCCTCCCTGTGTCTCCAATGTACTTTTATTCTGTGTAAAAGCTGCTGACCACCACAGCAGGTTTTATCCACCAACTTAAAGCAGAAACTCATCAAAACCTGTAAAACGCACTTAAAGCTCCTGAATCTCACAAACTGACCCTGTGAGCTTTAAACCATGTTCTGATGTTCTGATGTTCCTCCTCAAAAACACCTGGAGTTGTGTTGTTTCATTCACATGTTTGAGGAACTCTTTATTATTAGTCTGTCTACATCTCCAAAGCTCCAAACGCTCTGTTCCACCTTGTGATGTCATCAAGTGGTAGTTTCTGAACCAGGACTAAACCAGGACTAAACCAGGACTAAACCAGGACTAAACCAGGACTGTGTGACGAGGAAACGACATTAGACCAGAGCAGAGCAGAGGATTATGGGACATTTAAAGTTCAGATTTCGGTCTTTCTCAGACGTGAACGCTCCTGTGGACTGAATCCAGATTTTTCAAACATAAATCCGACATAAATGCATTCTCACTTCCTGTTGTTCAGAAGAGCGACGCTGCCCCCTACAGGACGCAGACACATAACACAACTCAAATCCTCAGATGGAGTTTGCTGTGGATCTCCATTTTGTCCTGAAATTCGGATATAGAAAAGAATACTGAGTAAAAGTAGTAGTAGTAGTGGTAGTAGTAGTAGTGGTAGTAGTAGTAGTGGTAGTAGTAGTAGTAGTAGTAGTAGTAGTAGTAGTAGTAGTAGTACTTCAAATTCTCAGGTGGAGTTTGCTGTGTCACTTTGAGATTGCAGATGCATTGACCTGGTTCAGACCTGGTTTAGTTCTGGTTTAGTCTCTTAAACAGGTCTCCAACCATAAAGAAAAAGTACTTTTTACTTTTCAGTCCAGTTCTAAATGTAGTGGAGTAGAAAGTACAGATCCCTGCTCTCAATGTACTCAAGTAAAAGTAAAAAGTATCCACTGTAAAATGTAAAAAGTATTAATTTCAGGTACTATATCTGTACTTTACTTAATTATTGTACTTTTACTTTAGTACTTCGTAACCTTCCACCACTGCCGTCAGGAGAAATACACTAAAGTAGTAGTAGTAACTGTAATAGTATTTGCAGTAGTAGTAGTAGTAGTAGTAGTTATTTGCAGTAGTGTTGACAGAAGTGGTAGTTTCATATCTCTGGCGCCTCTGGGAGTAAACAGACGTGTTTGACCTCATCGATGAGGTCACTTCCTGTCCTGTCCTGACCCTCACAAGTAAACAAGGTCAAATACTCCCTACAGACTGAGACAGGAGTGAGACAGGAGTGTGACGTCCCCACAGACTGAGACAGGAGTGAGACAGGAGTGAGACAGGAGTGTGACAGGAGTGTGACAGGAGTGTGACGTCACCACAGACTGAGACAGGAGTGTGACGTCACCACAGACTGAGACAGGAGTGAGACAGGAGTGAGACAGGAGTGTGACATCACCACAGACTGAGACAGGAGTGAGACAGGAGTGAGACAGGAGTGTGACAGGAGTGAGACAGGAGTGAGACAGGAGTATGACGTCACCACAGACTGACAGGGGTGTGACAGGAGTGAGACAGGAGTGAGACAGGAGTGAGACAGGAGTGAGACGTCACCACAGACTGAGACAGGAGTGAGACAGGAGTGTGACGTCCCCACAGACTGAGACAGGAGTGTGACGTCCCCACAGACTGAGACAGGAGTGTGACGTCCCCACAGACTGAGACAGGAGTGAGACAGGAGTGAGACAGGACTATGACGTCACCACAGACTGTGACAGAAGTGAGACAGGAGTGAGACAGGAGTGTGACAGGAGTGTGACAGGAGTGTGACGTCACCACAGACTGAGACAGGAGTGAGACAGAAGTGTGACGTCACCACAGACTGAGACAGGAGTGAGACAGGAGTGAGACGTCACCACAGACTGAGACAGGAGTGAGACAGGAGTGTGACGTCACCACAGACTGAGACAGGAGTGAGACAGGAGTGTGACGTCACCCACAGAGGGGCAGGGGCACAGAGGGACAGGGGCACAGAGGGTCAGATGACTGCACACACACCACAGGGTCGTGGGGTTAGAACAGGTCACTCTGATCCTCCATTTGGTTCGACCTGTTAGTGACACAGTCCAGTCCGGTTTAGTTCAGATCTAAATTAGTCCGACGTTAGTCCTGGTTTAGTCCTGGTTTAGTCCTGGTTTAGTCCTGGTTTAGACCTGGTTTAGACCTGGTTTAGACCTTTAGAGATGGTCAGAGTACAGAAGGAGAAAAAAACCTGTCACACTAAACCTGTCACTGACACACAATGAACAATGAACTACTGTCACTCACACACACATGCGCACACACACACACGCGCACACACACACACGCGCACACACACACACGCGCACACACACACACACACACACAGAGACACGAGAGGGAGAGGGGGAGAAAAGGAAGGGTGAGGAGCAAGAGGGAGCGTGTCAGATGCCCTCCCTGTGCGTGTCAGATGCCCGCCTCGTGCGTGTCAGATGCCCGCCCCGTGCGTGTCAGATGCCCGCCCCGTGCGTGTCAGATGCCCGCCCCGTGCGTGTCAGATGCCCTCCCCATGTGTCAGATGCAGGACGCTGAAGTCTGAGCTCTTGTTTCTTTCTGAAGTCGTTTTAAATCAATATTGGGATTTAAAATGTCACAGGGAGAACAGGAGGATCCACAGGGGTCAGAGGTCAGAGGTCAGAGCTACAGACTCACATAGACACTCCATTTTCTAACTCCACAAACTGAAGCACAAAAGCTTTTCAACACTCAGCAAATAATTCAAAATAACAGAGTATGAGGAGTAGACCGGGACTGGACCAGGACCGAGGACTAGACCAGGATTAGACCAGGACTAGACCAGGACCAGACCAGGACTAGACCAGGACCAGACCAGGACTGGATCAGGACCGGATCAGGACTGGACCAGGACTGGACCAGGACCGAGGACTAGACCAGGATTAGACCAGGACTTGGCTCTAACCGAAGACTAACCCAAAGGAGGACAGAAATGTGAAGAAAAGAACTCACCCAGTGCTGAAAAATCCTGTCCTGTGTGTACAAGTACTGCAGTGTGGTGTAGTACTGCAGTAACCTGCAGAAGTACTGCAGTAGCGTGTACTTTCAGACTCAGAGTGTCAGAGTTAGCGATTATTAACCCGTCCTCTCTCTCCATTACGTAACTGCACTGTAGTACTCTGAATACATCCAACTACAAATACTACTGTGGCTAGACCTGGTTCAGACCTGGTTCAGACCCGGTTCAGACCCGGTTCAGACCCGGTTCAGACCCGGTTCAGACCCGGTTCAGTCCTGGTTCAGTCCTGGTTCAGACCTGGTTTAGTCCTGGTTTAGTCCTGGTTTCTCCCTTTGTATATATTGTACATCTCCTTCTCTGATTCTCACACTGTTGTGACTTCCACAGGGTTCTGTGGTGTTATTCCAGATCAAATGTCCGTCACACAGCAGAGCGCCCCCTGTGGTCACAATAAACACTTCACCTCTTCAGACGTTTAAATGTCCCATAATCCTCTGCTCTGTCCTGATGTTGTTTCCTCGTCACAAACACCTGGAGTTGTGTTTTGTTTCATTCACATGTTTAACACACAAACCCTGTTCTTCTCTGAAACTGAAAACACTCTGTTCCACCTTGTGATGTCATCATGTGGTGATACAGGAAGTGCTCCACTGTGTTTTTAAACTCCACACACCTTCACTAGAATCATTTGGATCATTTCAGTCCTGGAATTGCAGATTTTGACTGAACT
>CM057087.1:18676640-18739140 GCA_029959045.1 Taenioides sp. WSHXM2023 | reverse complement strand
AGTTCTAGGTCAGATCTGTGGAGAGGCGACCCCGCTCACAGTCTGTTTTTCTAGGGATTTTTGAGCTCTAAAACCTCCTGTTTTTACCACCTACAGAGCAAAAGGATCTCCATAGAAACAAGCAGGTGACGGATCCCCAGACAAAAAAGTTCCACAGTGCAGCTTTAAAGCTCGCAGGGTCAGTTTGGTGTGATACAGAAGGTTTAAAGTGCGATTTCAAACACAAACGCTCCAAAGTCCTTTAAAGAAACGCTGAAAAAATCTGAAAAACAGAAGATACTCACGGGACATGGAGCTGATGTGGGTCCAGAGACGCAAAGACCTGGTTTAGTCCTGGTTTAGTTCTGGTTTAGTCCTGGTTTAGTTCTGGTTTAGTCCTGGTTTAGTCCTGGTTTAGTCCAAATAGCGGGAGAAAACAGCGATGAAACCGCAGGTTCACGGGTGAAACGGCGCTGTCCCCGGGCAGACGTGACGGTGCAGACTCGGTTCACACTCGGTGCAGACTCGGTTCACACTCGGTTCACACTCCGTGCGCACGTGGAGCTCTCGTGAATCTTCAAACCAGGTTAGATAAAGTCCCCTCGCGCACAGTGGATTCGGTCACGTGAGCACAGGTGTGCGGAGCGGCGCATTTACCTGTTTAAACGGGGACCGTACCGGCACACAGCGTGCGCGCCTCCCACCTGCTGTGCGCGTGCATGTGCTGACGTGGGGTTTGCGAACAGAGCGCGCGCAAGTGAGGAACTTTTCTACTGGAGACGCGCCGCCTGTTCGTCTCCATGGAGATGTGATTGCTGGAACCCAGATGACGTCACAACGTTCTTTTGGCTAATAACGTCAAAAATAAATAACCTCCCTGTGTGCCAGATGCCCTCCCTGTGTGCCAGATGCCCTCCCTGTGTGCCAGATGCCCTTCCTGTGTGTCAGATGCCCTCCCTGTGTCTCCATGGGCTCTTATTCTGTGTAAAAAGTGTAAATAAGTGTAAAGTTCTGAAATGGGGAATTCTTGAACTTTGAACTTTAATCTCAAATCTATTCACTGCAACAACACGAATTCTCCAAAATTATGCAACTGCCAGAAAGATTCATAATAAAGTCCTGGACGGCAAGGGAAAAAAAGAGTTAATTTAGGCTCCATTTTCTATATATATTATATTTTGGCACAAACAGCGTTTTTGTTTTTTTGTTTTTTTTACTGTTGATGTGGCCAGTGGAAAAAAAAAATAAAAAAATCCAACGCTCCAGAGCCCAAGTGTTTTTCCAGTATATGAGTTTAAATGTTAAAGTTCAGCACAGGTTCACATGATCATTTGAGCCTCATCTTCCCCAGTTGTGTGCATATTCACACCAGTTTTTCCTGAGTTTTAGTTTTTGTGTTTTCATATGAGAAGCTCCGTGCATCACTGATCACAACACAGGCATAAGACACAGTTTTTCTGTTGTTCTTTAGTTGTTCTGTTTGTTCTTTGTTGATTTTCTCCTGTTCAGTTTGTGGCAAAACGCTGCACTATCGCGTAAAGGGGCCGGAGTTTGAGTTTTAAGACAAATCCACACAAATCCCACTGCCACAATGAAGCACAAACGGACCCCATCAATGTGTACAAAAAGAACATAACTGATTACCTGCAGAAGCTGGAGAAGGAAGAAGTCATTGATCGACAGCTGTATTACAGACTGTATCCTGGTGACGCCATCCCTGGCATCTATGGCCTCCCAAAAATCCACAAACAAGGAGTACCACTCAGACCCATTGTATGCAGCACAGACTCCATCACGTACAATGTGGCCAAACACCTAAAAACCATCTTGGCTCCGCTGGTGGGAACACGGAGAACCACATTGAGAACACAGCCGAATTTGTGAACAAAATCAAGCATCTCCAGTTTGACCGGGATGAGACAATGGTTTCCTTTGATGTGACCTCTCTTTTCACTTGTATCCTACATCGGTAGTGGTGGAGGCAGCAAGGAGGAGACTACTGGAGGATACCAAGCTAGAAGAGAGAACCAAACTTTCACCCGACCAAATCTGCCAACTGCTGGAAATTTGTTTAAGTACCACCTATTTCCAGTTCAGAGGAAACTTCTACAGACAAGTCCACGGCTGTGCAATGGGCTCACCGGTCTCCCCGATCATTGCAAACTTATACATGGAACAATTTGAACAGAGCCCTGGCCTCATATCCAGGACCTCCACCCACGCACTGGTATCGTTATGTTGATGATAATTTTTCAAAAATCAAAATTCAAGATTTGGAACCTTTTACTGCACATATCAATTCTGTAGATCCGAACATCAAATTCACACGTGAAGATGCCAAGGACAACACATTGGCCTTCTTAGACTGTGCAGTAACGATAAGAGAAGACCGGCGACTCCAGGTAGAGGTCTTCAGGAAGCCCACACACACCGACCAATATCTGCTTTTTGATTCACACCACCCACTGCAGCACAAACTGGGAGTCATTTGGACATTACAACACAGGGCCCAAGTGGTTCCTACAAGCGCAGAGGGAAAGGAGAAAGAAGAACAACACGTGGAGAAAGCCCTCTCCGTTTGTGGATATTAATGAACAATGCTAGTCATGTGTCATCGCCATAGTAATAATAACAATAATAACAATGTGCATTACTATTTAAAGTCAGTACCTGCTACTTATTTATTTAACCACCACTGTCCATCACTGCACTGTACACAATATTGTGATTGTAAATACTTATTATTATTTATCTTGTTTTTGATGTGTGCTCTTGTTTTCCTACTTTTTCTGAAACTTGCGTTGTGACATTGAAATTTCCCCACTGTGGGACGAATAAAGGATTATCTTATCTTATCTTATCTTATCTTATCTTATCTTATCTTATATCCTAAATGGGCTTTCAATAAAACAAAGAGAGCCAAGAAACAGGACAACAGAGAATCAGAGCCCAGGAGAAAGGGTGTAACTATTCCTTACCTGGCTGGAGTTTCCGAAAAACTACAGAGGATCTTCAGACAACATGAAATCCCAGTCTATTTCAAACCCACAAACACTTTAAGACAAAAACTGGTCCATCCTAAGGACAAAACACCGAGCCACAAACAAAGCAATGTGGTCTACTCCATTCAGTGTAGTGAAGACTGCAGGGGGCGCTACACTGGAGAAACAAAACAGACACTTCACAAGAGGAGAGAGCAACACGGGACCTCAGTCTGCCGTACATCTCCACCTAAAAGCCACGGGCCACTTCTTTGAGGACAGTGAGGTCCAGATCTTGGCCAGAGAAAAGAACTGGTTTGAGAGGAGGAGTTAAAGAGGCTATTTTTTGTCAAGAAAGAGAATCCTTCCTTGAACAGAAATGGAGGTCTCAGACATCATTTGTCTCCATCTATAACTCTATCCTCAAACCTAAATCAAAACAAACTGGGAAAACAATGGGACTAGCCAGGACATGTCCAGAGGTGTGAAAACACCATCATGGCCCTGAATGGATCTGCTAACTACTCCCCCACTCCCACTCAATATTGAATAGACCCACCTGACTAACAGAAACTGTAAATAAATATGTGTGTCTCAGAGTCATTTCATTGTAGTTAGCGCCCCCTTCAGGCAGATATAAACCAGTGTCCACCAGCATCTGACCAGAACTGAAGAAGCAGCTTGGATGAGCTGAGGAACGTTTTCGACCAAATAAACTTGTCCAGTTGACAAATTAAATTTCTCCTTTTGCCGTGGATTCTACCTGGACGACTGAGGGATTAGACACAAATGACGCACACACTGTGAAAGTGCCAGAGAGACAGTGCGGCGTTCTGTGCAGCAGCCTGGAGCAGTGATCCCCACTCTGGCTCTGGCTCTGGGTCTGGCTCTGGGTCTGACTCTGGGTCTGACTCTGGCTCTGACTCTGGGTCTGACTCTGGGTCTGACTCTGGCTCTGGCTCTGACTCTGGCTCTGGCTCTGGCTCTGACTCTGGCTCTGACTGGCTCTGACTCTGGCTCTGACTGGCTCTGACTCTGGCTCTGGCTCTGGCTCTGACTCTGGCTCCGGCTCCGTTCGGTGTCACTCTGGGGTAACAGAGCCACAGAAAGACGCGGCTCCAGGACAGATTCACTCACCTCCACGCGGCTTTGCACAACTTCATGAGAAAAACATGAGCAAAAACAAAAAAATAAACTGTCTTTAAACTCAAACCCCAAACCCTTTACAAATGAAGTACAAATGAAATACTGCATCTTATGTCTGTGTTATGACACGTCGATCTTCTCAAATAACTCATAAAGAAAACACAAAAAATAAAACTCAAAGATCTCTAGATGACTCAAACATGTGTGGATGAGTCTAAAACCTCTTCAGACAGGTTTGTGATGAGGAACAATGTTAGAACACGAGAGAAATAGAAATAAAAAATGATTTTCCAAAACAGCTCCTCTTTAAAACCGTCACGTTTCTGTTTTACTCACAGTTTGTGAAGTTCTTTTGTAAATGTTCTACAGGATGAGAAGTGATCAGGAATGTTGTTAATATGTAATAAATGTAATAAAACAATTCACAATATTGTTAATAATTCATAAATGTAATAAAACAATTCACAATATTGTTAATAATTCATAAATGTAATAAAACATCCATCCATCCATTTTCTCCCGCTTAATCCGGCTGGGTCGCGGGGGCAGCACGCTGCCCATTACTCTGTGCACCAGACCCAGACCCCTATGAACCCCTCTGCAGGTGGTGAGCTCACAGGAGGGAGGAATTCCTTGACGGTCCTTGATCGTATACTGTTCATAGGGGTGATGCATGTTTTTTGGTTGATGGGGGGAAACCGGAGTACCCGGAGGAAACCCATCCAGACACGGGGAGGAAACATGCAAACTCCACACAGAAAGGCCCGGGCGACCCGGGGATCGAACCTGTAACCTTCTTGCTGTGAGGCATGAGTGTTGCCACTCAGCCACCGTGCCGCCAGCACTTCACAATATTGTTAATAATTCATAAATGTAATAAAACAATTCACAATATTGTTAATAATTCATAAATGTAATAAAACAATTCACAATATTGTTAATAATTCATAAATGTAATAAAACAATTCACAATATTGTTAATAATTCATAAATGTAATAAAACAATTCACAATATTGTCACCCCTCCATCTGAGAGAGAGAGGGGGGGGGGGGGGGGAGAAGGTGGTCCACACAGAGGGAAGGTGGTCCACACAGAGAGAAGGTGGTCCACACAGAGGGAAGGTGGTCCACACAGAGAGAAGGTGGTCCACACAGAGGGAAGGTGGTCCACACAGAGGGAAGGTGGTCCACACAGAGGGGGTCTCACTCCCAGAGGGAACAATAGCAGACATTGAGGACAGTTACAAGTACCTCGGTATCCCACAAACAAATGGCAACTTTGAAGAGGCAACAAGAAAAGAGGCTACGGCCAAATACCTGCAACGAGTAAGGCAAGTCCTAAGAAGCAGCTCAATGACAAGAACAAGGTACAGGCAATAAACAGCTACGCCCTGCCAGTGATCAGATACCCTGCAGGAATCATAAGCTGGCCAAAGGAGGAGATACAGACCACAGACATTAAGACACAAAAGCTCCTGACCTGCATGGAGGGTTCCATCTCAAATCCAGCACCCTGAGACTGTACGCGAGCCGGAAGGAAGGAGGCTGAGGACTAGTGAGTGTGGGAACCACTGTCCAGGATGAAACAGCCAAAATCCATAAGTACATCAAGGACAAGGCCCAAACAGATGATGTGCTCAAGGAATGCCTCAGACAGTGGAGGTCAGAGGAAGAGGTGCTGGAGGGACCATCATGGCAAGACAAGCCCCTACATGGGGCATACCACCGAAACATAACTGAAGTGGCTGAAATCAAGAAATCCTACCAATGGCTGGAGAGGGCTGGTCTGAAGGACACAGAGGCCCTCATCCTGGTGCACAGGAGCAAGCCTTGAGTACCCGAGCAGTAGAGGCCCAGATCTACCACACCAGACAAGACCCAAGGTGTAGGTTGTGCAAAGAGGCTCCTGAGACAGTCCAGCACATAACTGCAGGGTGTAAGATGCTGGCAGGGAAAGCATCACATGGAGCGACATAACCAAGTGGCGGGCATAGTGTACAGAAACATCTGTGCAGAGTACGGGCTGGAGACCCCAAGGTCAAGGTGGGGAAATCCCCCAAAGGTTGTGGAGAATGAGCGAGCCAAGATCCTGTGGGACTTCCAGATACAGACTGACATAGTGGTATTGGATAAGCAACAGAACAAAGCCGTGGTGGTGGACATTGCAATACCAAGAGATGGAAATATCAGGAAAAAGGAACACGAGAAACTAGAGAAATACCAGGGGCTCAAGGAACAGCTGGAGAAGGCCTGGAAGGTGAAGGCATCAGTGGTGCCCGTGGTGATCGGAGCACTCGGGGCTGTAACCCCCAAACTGGAGGAGGTTACAGCAGATCCAGGAGAAACATCAGACATCTCAGTCCAGAAAAGTGCAGTACTGGAACAGCAAAGATACTGAGTAGAACTCTCAAGCTCCAAGGCCTCTGGTAGAGGGCCCGAGCTGGATGAGGGTGAGAGACCAACCACCGTGGAAGGTATATATATATATATATATATATATATATATATATATATATATATATATATCATACACACACACACACATACAAGTACATGTATATATATACAATAATAACAGGAATAAAAACAGTATTATTATTGTTATCGTCACTGACATCATCATCATCATCTTTATGAATAAAGGAGATTAGTGGTATTCATATTTACATAGCCTTAGCTTATTAAGAGATTTTAAAGTTATTGTCAGATCTTCCCACAGCTGTATGTTTTTAAATTTGGCTTTATGGATTCCTGAAGCTCATTGCTCTAATGATGCAATATCCATGAAGTCCAAAATCCACCAAGTGCACAAGCTGTGGGGTCTTCCACCTGCAGCTACAGGACGCTTTGCTGCGGTTAACCCAGCTAAGAATGTGCGTCTTTCCATAAAAGTTAAACATAAATTGGAGGCATCATTCAATAAAAATATTTCTGGTAGGCATGGTATTGTTTTTTGTAATATTTGAGAAAGAGTTTTTGCAACATTCTCCAAAAAGAAGGATAATTTAGTGCATTCCCAAACTAAATGGATAAATGTTCCTACTGCGTTACAGTCGCAGAGTGTGCAATTGGGTGAGGGAAGAGCTCCTATTTTGAACAATATGCAGGGAGTGAGATAAGTTCTATGAATAATATTGAAATGAATATCTTGGTGAATGGGGTTACGAGATCAGAGCTGAATATTTCACATACAGTTTCCCAGTTCACTTTGGAGCAGCTTCCCACTGCTTGGCGACTTGCACAGAGTGATCTTGAGCTGTCTGTAAAAAGAATATATTCTAGATACACTCCTTTTTGGATTCTATATACATTGGTGAGCTGGATGAGCAGTAGGAGGAGACTCCCATGGGACGCCGTAGGTGCACATTGCTGTTCGTAATTGAAGATAAAAGAAAAATGATGTTCCAGGTAAGTTATACTTTTTCTGCAGATCTTGGAAACAGAGGAGGCCGGAGGAGTTGCATATTTCACCCAGAGTGTGTACTCCACTTCTACTGCAGGAAGAGAAAGAAATAAGACGGTCTCCTATTTTGAGACTGTGGTTTTGAAATATTGGGGAATGTGAAAACCATTTATTACTGAGTTTACAGTGTGTATTCAGATGGCTCCAAACTCTGATTATTTCAGTTATTATGGATCCATATTTTATTGATTTGCTTGGGGAGAAACCCTCCTTCACTTTTAGGCTTTGGTAAAACAGATAATTTAACCCTGTGTTTCTTTTTCTTCCAGGTAAATGTGGATATGGATGAATGTAACTTCTCCCAATATTCTTTAGTGGGGGAAAGTGGAATCATCGAGCTTAAATTAACTCGAGGCACAATATTCATTTTAATGGCTGAGATACAGTGAGAGGGCACCACTTTTCTACATCGCCGTAAACTTCCTTTGCAAAACTGTTGTAATTATGTTTAACACTTTCTGTAACTGATGCAAATACATCAACTCCAACATATTTAAAATAATGAACCATTGGGATGTGGATGTGACGGTCCTGAGCTGAGGTGAGTGGGACGAGCGCAGATTCCCCCAGGTCAATTTGTAACCAGAAAACAACTTATGCCACAGATAATACTCCCTACGACTGTACCTTATGTCACAGATAATACTCCCTACGACTGTACCTTATGTCACAGATAATACTCCCTACGACTGTACCTTATGTCACAGATAATACTCCCTACGACTGTACCTTATGTCACAGATAATACTCCCTACGACTGTACCTTATGTCACAGATAATACTCCCTACGACTGTACCTTATGTCACAGATAATACTCCCTACGACTGTACCTTATGTCACAGATAATACTCCCTACGACTGTACCTTGTCACAGATAATACTCCCTACGACTGTACCTTATGTCACAGATAATACTCCCTACGACTGTACCTTATGTCACAGATAATACTCCCTACGACTGTACCTTGTCACAGATAATACTCCCTACGACTGTACCTTGTCACAGATAATACTCCCTATGACTGTACCTTATGTCACAGATAATACTCCCTACGACTGTACCTTATGTCACATGACCCTGTCCTGTCAGTCGTTTGAGTTTTGCTCCTGTCGTCTTGTTTATGGCTGAGATTTTTTATTTTTGTATAATTTTCTCTTTTATTTTGACTCGTACATTTACATTTATAGAATTCTGCTGATTTGACTCCATCTCTTTTTTCTGCTTATGTAGAATTCATTATTAAAAAATCAAAAATACAAATGTGATGATTTTATATTGTGACGTGTGAAACGCTGCGTCCAAATCATTTCCCTGTCAGATGCCCTCCCCGTGTGTCAGATGCCCTCCCCGTGTGTCAGATGCCCTCTCAGATTTCAGTCTAACGTCTAACGTCTTTATGTTCTTTTTCCTTCTTTTCCTGAAAATTCCTTACAAACAGACAAAGAGAATCACCTTTACCCAAATGTTTGTGATTTATTTCCTTGTTGCTCCGGGGTTCAGAGCGATGCATAAAACATGAAAATATCCGATATCACCGTGCGCCCACAGACAGTACATACACTTCTGAATCGCAGTACAAGTACACACAGTACTGCAGTATCCTGAAGTATCCTGAATACTCCGCCCTCCCTTAGTCCAACAGGAAGTGCTCAGATCACACACAAAAGGCAAAAACACAAAATGAGAACACACGGAGAGATTATCCAGGAATGTAACCAAACCACAAGGCTGGCTGACACTTTATGGTTCTCAAGTGGCGGGAGGGGGTCACCAGGGGGCGCCATTTCAGGGGGAAAAGTCCCATTCATTTTCCCCATTGACTTTTTTAATCTACAGATGAAGTTTCCTGATGGTTAAAGTGCAACACTGGAAATTTAAATCTTAATATCAAGTTTTACACAATTCAATTATTGAAGCTTTTTGGCATGTTTTCAAATTCCCACATTAGTCCTGGTTCAGACCCGGTTTAGACCCGGTTCAGACCCCGTTCAGACCTGGTTCAGACCCGGTTCAGACCCGGTTTAAACCCTGTAAGGAGGAAGTTCTGGTTTAAGGTTAGACCGGGTCTGGACCCGGTTTTTAAACCCAATTCTGACCCGGTTTCGACTCGGTTTCGACCCGGTTTCGACCAGTGCCATTTTTCACATTAAGTTTTCAAAATAAATTCTAATTTGAGGATTTGAACATTCTAACGGCGTCTTAGTCACAGTCTCTGACGTAATGTCACTGAAATACAAATCTGGACTTTCATATTAAGTATTTTACATTTTGATTCCATTTTGAAGTTTTCTTTTGTTGGATCAGAATCGCCTCTTGTGTTTCGGGGCTTTGAAAAGTGATAAAAAAACACATTTATACGTGTAGGTTCAGACCACAGACTGTATAAAGACGTGTTTGGAGGGCGGCGACTGCGTCCATTTATTTATACAGTTTATAGTTTTGCGTTGGCGTCATGTGAATAAAAAGTCTGTAGGAAAAATGAACAGGTGTGAGTGGAAAGATTCTGTCAAAATAGATCAGCGTTTTGAATATTTGTGTGATTTTTCATAAAGTTAAAACGGCGCCCTCCGGTGGAGACGTTCAGACGAGCAGGGGAAGAGAATCAAAGGAATGTCGAGCTGTCAATCATTTTACCTTTAAAGGGTCAGAGGAAAAAAAGGAAAATATGCACTGGCCACTTTATTAGGTACACACCAGGACATCTGTTGTAGACACGTTTTTTCTTTTTAAAGTACAAAAATAAAAATCCTTAATGATCAGGGCGGTTTAGTTCTGGTTTAGACCTGGTTTAGGGAAAGACCTGGTTTGGACCTGGTTGTTATTACAAGTACAAAAATAAAGATTCAAATTAATCAGGGCAGTCTAGTCCCGTCTTAGTCCTGTCTTAGTAACTTAGTAATTGAGTACAAAAATAACATCCATTTTAATCTTAAATTCTGGTTTAGTTCCAGTTGAGTTTTAGACCCAGTTTAGACCAAGTTTAATTCCTGGTTTAGACCAAGTAAGTGCCTAACATCAGAAGGTTAAAAAAAGAAAAGGGGGGATCTTTGTGTTGGCATAACAGGGAGTTACGTCCAGAGAGCGGCCATTTTGGGTCAGAGGCGGCGTACCTAATAAAGTGGCCAGCGCGTGAACAATGAACCGTATTCTACATAAATTATAAAAAGACAAAACGACGAAAAGGTTTAAATCAACAGCTCACACATCAACAGGCATTCATCATTCAGACCCTGAAAAGCCAAGCGTGGGTCTGCACAAGTCCCCGCGATCCTGGTCCGAATCCCGGTCTGGCTCTAGTCCCGGTCTAGTCCCGGTCTAGGTCTGGTCTAGGTCTGGTCTCTGGTCTCAGTAGGTGACGGTCCACTGCTTTACGTTGCCGTCGTGAGAGGTGGTGACCAAAGTGTGAGAATCTAACCAGGCCAAGCTGCTCACGTGGTGCAGGCGATGGGTGTCTGAGGAGAAACCAGAAGAACAAGGTCCTGTATTACAAAAACAGAGCTGTTTAATGCCACACTGTGGAACCTGGAGGATGGGAGGGCATCTGACACACGGGGAGGGCATCTGACACACGGGGAGGGCATCTGACACACGGGGAGGGCATCTGACACACCTGGCATCCTGATTCTCCTCTCTTCGTTGTTGATGTTCCACACGTAGACGTTCATGTCCATCCCCCCCGTGGCGATGTGCTCACAGTCGGGATTCCAGCACAGAGTCACCGGCTTTGCGTGGTGTCCGTAAAAGTGACCTTTGACCTGGAAATAAACGAGAGGAGAGGGTCAGAGGGTCAGAGGAGGAGAGGAGGAGAGGGTCAGAGGGTCAGAGGAGGAGAGGGTCAGAGGAGCAGAGGAGGAGAGGGTCAGAGGAGCAGAGGAGGAGAGGGTCAGAGGAGCAGAGGAGGAGAGGGTCAGAGGGTCAGAGGAGGAGAGGGTCAGAGGGTCAGAGGAGCAGAGGGTCAGAGGAGCAGAGGGTCAGAGGAGCAGAGGGTCAGAGGAGGAGAGGATCAGAGGTGGAGAGGGTCAGAGGTGGAGAGGGTCAGAGGTGGAGAGGAGGAGAGGGTCAGAGGGTCAGAGGAGGAGAGGGTCAGAGGAGCAGAGGGTCAGAGGAGCAGAGGGTCAGAGGAGCAGAGGGTCAGAGGAGCAGAGGGTCAGAGGAGGAGAGGAGCAGTGGGGGAGAGGGTCAGAGGAGCAGAGAATGACAGGTGACACAGAGGATGACAGGTGACACAGAGGATGGCAGGTGACACAGAGGATGGCAGGTGACACAGAGGATGGCAGGTGACACAGAGGATGGCAGGTGACAGAGGATGGCAGGTACTCACAGCGTAGTTGTCAGCGACACTAAACACAGTCAGGACCTTGTTTTCGTCGAGAGCGGCGAGAAAGGCGCCGTCGGGAGAGAAGCCGAGGTCTGTGAGTTTTCCTTTGGCCTCGAGGATCGGATCTGTGGAGGAGAGAGCGCTCCCACCCACAGAGTACAGGTGGATCTTACCCTCCTGAAACACAAGAAGAAGAATTTAAAAACACTAAATGTCCCATATTACACTGTTCTCTGCTCTGTTCCAATGTCGTTTCCTCAAAACGGCGCACTGTGTAACTTTTCCTTCACCTGCTTGTTTCTATGGATACGTCACTGCTCTGCCTGGAATGTTCCAAAGTGTGACATTAAACATTAAAACTCTACATTTATTCAATCACAGGTGGTTTTAGAGCTCAAAAATACCTCGAAAAACAGACATTCTGACTGTGAGCGGGGTCGCCTCTCCACAGATCTGACCTGGAACTTGGTCTGGTTTGGTCATGAAGATAGAAAGGTTTAATGCCATACTGTGAAACATTCCAGACAAAGCAATAACATCTCCATGGAGACAAGCGTTTAATGGACCCTCCTTCAGAAAAGTTACACCTTTAACACACAAACCTGCAGATTTAACACAAGTTCTTCTCTCAAACTGAAAACACCCTGTTCCACCTTGTGATGTCATCATGTGGTGATACAGGAAGTGCTCCACTGTGTTTTTAAACTCCACACACCTTCACTAGAATCATTTGGATCATTTCGGTCCTGTTATTGCCGATCTCGACTGAACTAAAGGTAAAAGGAGCTGTTCACTTGAAAACTACCACTTGATGACATCACAAGGTGGAACAGAGCGTTTGGAGCTTTGGAGATGTAGACAGACTAATAATAAAGAGTTCCTCAAACATGTGAATGAGACAAACACAACTCCAGGTGTTTTTGAGGAGCATCAGAACATGGTTTAAAGCTCATCTGTTGTTCTTCACTCACCGAGTCTCCCACAGCAGCAGTGGCGCCCCCTGGCTGCAGAGCGCCCACCTCAGGCTCAAAGTCCAGATTGCCCAGAGTGAAAACCTTCTTCTTGTCCTTCAGTAAAACGATCTACAAACACGCAGGACACAAATGAAGACGGTACAGATACACCAGATGCCCTCCCATCACACAGATGAATGGGTTAAAGACACTGACCCGTTTGATGCAGACGACCAGAGAGAGTCCTCCTGAAGACACACTCACGCTCTTGGGCTGAGAATCCATCTTCACCACATCTCCACTGGACAGGACACACAGACACTGTTAAAGAACTATAACTACTACAGGTACTACAGGTACAAATACTACAACTACCTGATACCATGGGTGCCACGGGGCCAGAGCACCCACAAATAAATCTGTCGAGAGTAATAGTAGCTGCAGTTGCAGTAGCAGAACAGGTGAGTTTTTAGTAGTGATTTGAAGTGGCTCCTGATGGATTGTGGGAGTTCCAGTGCGAGGGAGCGGCGGCAGCAAAGACTCGGTCCCCCAAGGTCCAGTGCCTTGTCCCTGAGGAGGTTCTTTGTCCCGACGGGGGGAGTGAGGAGGTTCTTTGTCCCGACGGGGGGAGTGAGGAGGTTCTTTGTCCCGACGGGGGGAGTGAGGAGGTTCTTTGTCCCGACGGGGGGAGTGAGGAGGTTCTTTGTCCCGACGGGGGGAGTGAGGAGGTTCTTTGTCCCGACGAGGGGAGTGAGGAGGTTGGTGTCGGCTGATCTGAGGCAGCAGGTGGGACAGTGCTGACGGAGGAGTTCAGTGAGACACGTAGGGACAAGGTTATGGAGGGACTTGTAGGTGATGAGGAGGACCTTATATTAAATGTGGTGTTGTACGGGGAGCCGGTGGAGTTGCTTGAGGACAGGAGTGATGTGGTCGCTGGAGCGGGCGTGGGTGAGGAGGCGGGCGGCGGAGTTCTGGATGTATTGCAGTTTTTGGAGGTGGGTGGAGGGGAGACCGTACAGAAGGCTATTGCAATAGTCGAGTCTGAAGGAGATAAAGGCGTGAATAAGGATTTCTGCGGTGGACTGAGAGAGGGAGGGGCGGAGACGGGTGATGTTGGAGATGGAAAAATGATGTTTTGGTGATGTGGCTGATGTGGCCTCTGAATGAGAGGGTGGGGTCCATGATGATACCAAGGTTCTGTACAGAGGGAGAGGGGGTAACAGTGTGGCCATCGATGAAGAGCGAGATGTTCTGAGCAGAGGGGAGGAGAGCTTTGGGTTCAGTGATGAGCAGTTCTGTTTTATTGCTGTTAAGTCAAAGTAGAGGTATCCGGGTGGTGAGATCTGGTTAAGTGCGGTGTAATCCTGAGGCTTGTGCCAGGTTTCGGTGAGACAATGTCCAAGTCATTGCCCATTAAGAATTCATGCAGAAGCAGACTTTTGTTATTAATTGACCAGGTATTGAGAAGGGCTGTTTGAGATGCTTCTGTTGTGAAGTCCTTGCGGTGGAAGTCGGGACTGGAAGGAGGTTGGACTGGGTCATGTGACCAGTGTTCAGATGAAGTGTTCGGATGATGTTATGCCGGTATCCAGGATGGCGTGAGCTGCGTGATCGGACCAGACTGAAGAAATATTGTTGTCTGCAGTGAAATGGACAGTGAATTTTCGGCGGGAGCCACGGTGGATGTAGGGGCGACGACAGAGAAGGCAGAGCTGCTTTATTGTTGTGGAAATGTCCGGGGAGGGAGGTGTACGGTGGTAGAGACTGAGGAGCTGCGAGGATGAGTACCGAAGTGCCATGGTCGGGTGGTGGATGGTAGCATGATGTGACAGTGAGGTTAGCATCAGCAGAAAAGCCACGAAAAGCGGAAACATCGCTGGCAAACTGCTCCGGAATACGGGATGGCAAGAACCAGGCTGAGGGGGCGAACTCTGCCGAGTCAGGCCGTGTAGGCAACCCCTTGGAGCTAGCTTCATGGAACCCACAAAAGTCAGCGCCACGGTAGGAGACCACACACGAAGTCCACAGGTGAGGTACAGTCAGACGACAAGCAGGAACGCAGCAGAAAAAATGTATACACCGTAGGAAGACGAAGATTTAGTTTTATATTTGATCGGATGGAGAAGCGGCAGCCAAAACGCGCCAGCATCCTCTCACATCCGGGCAACCAAATGCAGTAGTTGCAGGAGTAGTAGTAGTAGTAGTAGTAGCAGTAGTAGTAGTAGTAGCAGCAGTAATAGTAGCAGTACTAGTAGTACCTGTACTCCGTGGCGCTGGTGGCGGTGAACCTCACTGTATCGTCCATGCTGCAGGACACGAGTTCGTGGTTCTCGTTGACGCAGATGCGGCTCACAGAGTTTGTGTGTCCTTTTCCCCTGAAACACTCCGTCTCTCCACTGTCACTGTCCCAGCGCGGTGCACACAGGTCAAAGGTCAAACACTACAGGGGCCCACACCGCACTCGCCACACTCGCCACACTCGCCACACTCGCCACACTCGCCACACTCGCCACACTCGCCACACTCGCCACAGTATTCTAATATTAAAGCTGATTTAAAGGATATTGATGTGTCCGTCGTGGCTCCCGGAGTAGATGAAGGAGCGACCATCTCCTTTGTGAACGGTCAGACACTGGATCGACTTTGTGTGGCCCTGAGGATGGAGAGAAAAGGGAGGAGAGAGAGAGGAGAGGGAGAGACAGATGGAAGAAGGAGAGAAAGAGAGAGAGAGACAAAGAGACACAGACAGAGACACACAGAGAGATAGAGACAAAGTTAATGAGTAAAACAAAGGGACATCCATCCTTTCATCGCCCTCTGGTGGCTCATGTGGGAATCATACGACTTCATTTTCAAACTGAATTTTAAGTTTGTGAAAAGTGCGGCACCACAGGACAGCAGAGAGAGTGCACCAACACGAGCAGTTTAATATTAGTCTGTCTATGTCTCCAAAGCTCAAAATGCTCTGTTCCACCTTGTGATGTCATCATGTGGTGATACAGGAAGTGCTCCACTGTGTTTTTAAACTCCACACACCTTCACTAGAATCATTTGGATCATTTCAGTCCTGGAATTGCCGATCTGGACTGAACTAAAGGTAAAAGGAGCTGTTCACTTGAAAACTACCACTTGATTTTTGGAGCTTGGAATCAACTCTAACTGGCTGCCCGGGTTGTGTTTGTACCCTGAGCTCTCTGATTGGCCGGTTTCTCTCACCTCACATGTTCTGATTGGTCACTCAGGTTTCTCTCATCTTGAGCATTGTGATTGGCCGGTTTGTACCCTGAGGTCTGATTGGCCGGTTGTGTTTGTACCCTGAGCATTCTGATTGGTCAGTCAGGGCTGGTACTCTCTGATTGGTCGGTCTGTCTCACCTTGAGCGCCCTGATTGGCCGGTTGGGGTTGTTCTTGTCCAGGTAGTTGATGTTTCCGCTCAGAGACACAGAGAGGAGGTGGTTCTTCTGCCACAGACACCCGAGCTGCTGATCTCCGACCTCTGACCCCACGGAAAAGGTTGTCACCGCGGCGCCGCTCCCCACATCCCAGAGTTTCACCGTACGATCGCCAGAAGCAGAGATGAGCTGGGAACTGTCAGGGCTCCAACTTATCTGAAAGAGAGAAGAAGAGGTTAGAAGAGGAGAGGAGAGGAAGAGAGGTTAGAAGAGAGAAGAAGAGGTTAGAAGAGGGGGAGGAGAGGTTAGAAGAGAGGAGGGGGAGAGGTTAGAAGAGAAGAGGAGAAAAGGAGAAAAGGAGAGGTTAGAAGAGAGGAGGAGAGAAGGAGAGGTTAGACGAGAGGAGGAGAGGAAGAGAGGTTAGAAGAGAGGAGGAGAGGAAGAGAGGTTAGAAGAGAGGAGGAGAGGAAGAGAGGTTAGAAGAGAAGAGGAGAGAAGGAGAGGTTAGAAGAGAAGAGGAGAGAAGGAGAGGTTAGAAGAGAAGAAGAGAGGAGGAGAGGTTAGAAGATAAGAGTGTGTTGGCCTTAAGAAGAGGAAGAGGAGGAGAAAGAGAAAAGGATATTTCACAAATGTTTCATTCACATGTTTAACAAACAAACCTGCAGATTTAACACGAGTTCTTCTCTCAAACTGAAAACACTCTGTTCCACCTTGTGATGTCATCATGTGGTGATACAGGAAGTGCTCCACTGTGTTTTTAAACTCCACACACCTTCACTAGAATCATTTGGATCATTTTAGTCCTGGAATTGCCGATCTCGACTGAACTAAAGGGAAAAGGAGCTGTTCACTTGAAAACTACCACTTGATGACATCACAAGGTGGAACAGAGAGTTTGGAGCTTTGGAGATGTAGACAGACTAATAATAAAGAGTTCCTCAAACATGTGAATGAAACACTGGCCCTTTGCTTCAGAATTAAACCTGCTCTTCACATTTCCCTGTGTCAGAGGCTCAGATTCAAATGAGGCAGATTTGAGTGCGATTTGGATAACTTTCCTGCTGGAGGGTCCATCCAACGCTTTTCTCCATGGAGATGTTATTGCTTTGTCTGGAATATCCCACAGTACAGCATTAAACCCTTCTATCTCCACGGAGACCAAACCAGACCAAGTTCCAGGTCAGATCTGTGGAGAGGCGACCCCGCTCACAGTCAGAATGTCTGTTTTTCTAGGTATTTTTGAGCTCTAAAACCACCTGTACTTGAATAAATGTAAAGTAGAGCTGTTTAATGTCACACTGTGGAACATTCCAGGCAGAGCAGTGACGTATCCATAGAAACAAACAGGTGACGGACCCCCCAAAAAAAGTTAGCAGCAGTTAGTTAAAAAGTGCAGCTTTAAGACAATAGAGTGGCCAGGTCTCTCGCCTCAGAGCCAAAAAGTCCCTGGTTCATCTTCCGGCAGTGTAGGTTCCACCTGTGTGGAGTTTGCATGAGCGAGTGTGACGTCACCACAACGTTCAGCTCCAGTCAAATGAAGCTCATGAGGCCAGCGGTTATAGGAGCGAATTCAGAGCCAGAGTTTTACAGACAAACTAGTGAAATAAAAACCCCAGGATCAGGCAGAGCGGGTTAATACCAACATTTTCAGACCAGAATGTGGAGCCTGACAGCAGCAGTTATAGAAGAGCCACACTTTTAACACACAAAGAGCCAGAGTGGATTGAGCCGAATCGCGCCCATGCTCACTTCCTGTTTGGAACGCGGCGGCTGGTGGGTTAGTTATGTCCATTTATATGAACAGTGTGTGGTTCATTAACCCAAAACATGCACTATAGGCAAAATCACCCGGCCGCTTACTCCTGATTAACCAGCTGCTCTTGTTTAAAGTCCACTATGTAACTTTTCTCGAGTGTCTGCCACCTGCTTGTTTCCACGGAGATGTTCAGTATAGAATTAAACATATCCGTCCTGCATTCAGTCACTTGTATTGCTTTAAATACCTTGACAAACAATGTATTCTCACTGAGCCAACTCGCCTCTTCACAGATCTGACCTGTAACTTGGCCTTGTAATGCCATACTGTGGAATATTTCAGCCAAAGAAAAAACATCTCCATAGACACAGAAAACCAGCTGTGTTCTTGAGGAGGCATCGGTTTGTGATACGGGACCTTTAAATTGAGCGCTCATAGCCGTTAGCGACATTTTAAACTCTTCTTTTTGGCTTTACCGCGTAGATTCCACCGTTGTGCGCCTTGTCTCCCCCCAGAGAGCGCACCAGCTCCCCCTTCTGGCCGTCGTACAGGAAGATCTGAAACACAAGAACGGTCAGGTCAGAGCTTCAGACAGAACAGTGCCTTTAGTTAGAGAATGTTGACCACATCAGCTGCAAAGCACCATTACACTACATACGTCCCATTTAGACACTACAGCCCCACTTCACTCTTTTCTACTGGAAGGAAGGAATAATATTAACAGAAAGAACAAGAACAAAAACAAAAACAACAACAAGAGGAAGAACAAGAAGAAGAAGAACAAGAACAAGAAGAACAAGAGTAAGAACAAGAAGAAGAACAAGAAGAAGAAGAACAAGAAGAATGACAAGAAAAAAAAACAAGAAAAACAAGAAGAAGAACAAGAGGAAGAACAAGAAGAAGAACAAGAACAAGAAGAACAAGAAGAAGAACAAGAAAAAAAACAAGAAAAACAAGAACAAGAGGAAGAACAAAAAGAACAAGAAGAGTAAGAAAAAAAAAACAAGAACAAGAAGAACAAGAGGAAAAACAAAAAGAACAACAACAAGAAGAGTAAGAAAAACAAAAAGGTAAATAACAAGAACAAGAAGAAGAAAAACAAGAGGAAGAAGAACAACAAGAGGAAAATGAACAAGAACAAGAAGAACAAGAAGAAGAACAACAACAATTCCTCACACAGAATTTTAACGTTATTATTTCAGTTTCTTAAAGAGCCTCTGTCAGGTCACACTACTTTTACCAAAACACACTTAAGATAATTATATTTAAGACTTTTGCAAAAACATTCAAACTTATTTTCTCGATTTGGCCATTTTTTAGGTTTAAAATTTTACTTCCTGGTTGGAAATTGTGACATCACACCAGGGTCTTCCATAACTGTTACCTGCCAACACTTCTGATGTACACAGAAGTTATTATCTGACAAAAACAAATACAAGAACGCACCTTTATTATGTTGAAATCATGTTTAAAGCATCAGAAAAATGTGTTTCTTGTGTAAATTGTGTTTAACTTTTGGACAGAATTCTCCCACTGTGATGTCATCAGTGTGGGACTCTCGACTTCCTGTAATTTTCCACATATTTTTCAACTTTTCTTCACAATTTGCTTCTTGATTGGTGTAAAACTTGGTGTTAAATCATTTATATTTACAGTTTAACAGAATCCCACCAAATTAAGTCAAACTGAGAATCCTAAAAATCTGTCACACGCACTTCTAAAGCTGCACTGTGTAACTTTTCTGCTCAATGCTTTTCTCTGTGGAGAGGTTATTGCTTTGTCTGGAATGTTCCACAGTGTGGCATTAAACCTTTCTATTGTCATTGAGACCAAACCAGACCAAGTTCCAGGTCAGATCTGTGGAGAGGCGACCCCACTCACAGTCAGAATGTCTGTTTTTCTAGGGATTTTTGAGCTCTAAAACCACCTGTGATTGAATAAATGTAAAGTAGAGCTGTTTAATGTCACACTGTGGAACATTCCAGGCAGAGCAGTGATGTATCCATAGAAACAAGCAGGTGACGGACCCCCCCCCCGACTACAAAGTTACACAGTGCAGCTTTAAGTCAAAATGAGAGAATCATATAAATGTGTCATGCACACTTGATTATATAATTACTATATAATTATCTGCCTCAGTTATATTTAATTCTAAACGTGCACCGACCTGTCCGTCAGCTCCAGCGGTGGCAAAGTGAGAACCATCAGGAGAGAAGCGCACGCAGTTCACAAACTGAGTGTGCTCCTGAAGAAAAAACACAAAACAAAAAACAGGAAAATATCTGTTAAAAACTGAGTGAAGTAGGACACAGTAGGATTCAGTACTGAAGGAAAAACGGGGACCAAGTCACTGTTCTGAAAGTCTCAAGTCCCGGCGTCAAGTCCCGGCGTCAAGTCCCGGCGTCAAGTCCCGGCGTCAAGTCCCGGCGTCAAGTCCCGGCGTCAAGTCCCCGCGTCAAGTCCCCGCGTCAAGTCCCCGCGTCAAGTCCCCGCGTCAAGTCCCCGCGTCAAGTCCCCGCGTCAAGTCCCCGCGTCAAGATTTTTAAACCAACTACACTGACAGTCAATAAAAACTTTGAGGGACAAAATTGACAAATACTTGTTATTTCCCTAACACAAAGCTACTTTCATATGAACAGACAACAACAATATCATATCAGTAAAAAAATGAATAAAGGAATAGGTGTCCAAAAGCATTTTTTTTTTCACCAAAATAAACCAGAATATATGGCGACTGCCAAATACAGTTTTGCACCAGATCAGTAACGGGTTGGCGTTTACACACAGGCGGTGATGCGCTGACGCATGCTCCTCACAAGGCGTCGAATGTTGTCCTGAGGGATCTGGAGCCACTCCTCCTGCAGTGCCTGGATCAGCTGTTGCCTGTTCTGAGGCTGGGGGACCCGATTGGCTACCTGCCTACCAAGTTGATCCCAGAGGTGCACTGGAATGATATTGGTGGCCTTTTTGGTTCCCATATATAGGCTTTCCATGTCACTCCTCAAATTGAACAGATTCATTGTGCTTATTGCTCAACTGGCATGTGGTCGAGCTTTTGTCAAATAATCCCCAGATGTGCAGTGACGCATGACCAAGCAAAAACTCATCAATTGTAATCATGCTCATACATTACGGAAACAAAAAAACCAAATGGATTATACCTCTGTCTCATATTTACCCAGAAAATACAAACTTGTCCCCTCAAAGTTTTTATTGACTGTCAGTGTAATTTAGGTCTTTAATATATTTGTACTTCTATATATTTGTACTTTTATAAATGCAGTATCTGTGCACAGTCTCATGGAAATTTGATTTTGTCCCATCCCTAGTAGTAGTAACAGTTATTGTAGTAACAGTAGTATTAGCAGTAGCAGCAGTAGTAGTAGTAGTATTAGCAGTAGTAGTAGTAGTATTAGTAGTACTGCGTTACCTTGAGCGTGCACTTGAACTTGAACGGCGGCCCCTCGAAGAACTCGGCGGTGGTGTCGTCACTTCCTGTGGCGATTCTGTACGGACGCTTCTGCCTCACGTCAACGCTGTTGATGAGCTTCGAGTGACCGGTGAGCTCCCCCACAGAAGAACCAGAGTCCCACAGGAAGACGGAGGCAAACCTGAAAAGAACAGGGGAAGAACAGGGGAAGAACAGGGTCTGGACCGGGACTGGACCGGGACTGGACCGGGACTGGACCGGCACTGGACCGGGACTGGACCGGGACTGGACCGGGACCGGAACGGGTCTGGACCAGGGCACTGTTTAGGAGCTGTCCCTCCTCCCCTCTTCTTCTATCTCCCACCACGATGATGCGTTTGCTGTCCTCTCCATCTCACTCTCCTCCTCCTCCTCCCTCACCCTCCTCCTCCTCTCCCTCACTCTCCTCCTCCTCCTCCTCTCCCTCACTCTCCTCCTCCTCCTCCTCTCCCTCACTCTCCTCCTCCTCCTCCTCTCCCTCACTCTCCTCCTCCTCCTCCTCCTCCTCTCCCTCACTCTCCTCCTCCTCCTCCTCCTCCTCTCCCTCACTCTCCTCCTCCTCCTCCTCCTCTCCCTCACTCTCCTCCTCCTCCTCCTCTCCCTCACTCTCCTCCTCCTCCTCCTCCTCTCCCTCACTCTCCTCCTCCTCCTCCTCCTCTCCCTCACTCTCCTCCTCCTCTCCCTCACTCTCCTCCTCCTCCTCCTCTCTCTCACTCTCCTCCCCCTCCTCTCTCACACTCCTCCTCCTCCCCCTCCTCTCTCACACTCCTCCTCCTCCCCCTCCTCTCTCACACTTCTCCTCCTCCCCCTCCTCTCTCACGCTCCTCCTCCTCCCCCTCCTCTCTCACGCTCCTCCTCCTCTCCCTCACTCTCCTCCTCCTCACTCTCCTCCTCCTCCTCCTCCTCTCGTTCACACTCACTTCTCCCGTCCGTCTCCCACCACGGCGATGCGTTTGCTGTCCTCTGTCCAGGCGATGTCCAGGACCTTCCCGGAGATGGGCTGGTATTCATACTTGAGCAGATGTTCCTTCTGAGTCGTGTCCCAGATCTTCACTTTTCCTGAAGCGTCTGAAACAAAAAAAAACTTTATTAAAAATGCAATTCTCCTTGATTTAGAGGCAAATTGGAGTGGGTCTAAGTGGTGGTTCAGCAGCAGTTTTCTCCAGGCACTTGTGACAGGATATACACTGTGGTCGCTGGGCTGCAGTCTAAACACCCGGAGGCTTTACTACTGATTTCTGGAGACTTCAACCATGTTTCACTGGACAGTGTTTTACCCACACTTCATCAGTATGTGGATTGTAAAACTCGGGACAATAGAACTCTGGACTTACTGTATGCCAATTCTAAGGAGGCACTGGTGCCACTGCCCTGCCCCCACTGGGACGATCTGACCACAATCTGGTCCTGTTAACACCTCAGTACGTCCCTGCAGTAAAGAGGAAGTCTGTCACCTCTAGGACTGTAAGGAAGTGGAGTCAGGAAGCCAGCGATGCCCTTCAGGACTGCTTTGAGACCACAGACTGGAATGTGCTCTGCCTGCCGCATGGGGACAACATTGACAGCATGACGGACTGTATAACGGATTACATCAACTTCTGTGAGGATACAGCAGTCCCCACACGCACTGTCCACTGATACCCTAATAACAAGCCCTGGATCACCAGACAGCTGAAGGATCTACTTAATAAGAAGAAGCGGGCCTTCAACTCTGGTGACAAGGACGAGGTGAAGAGGGTACAGCAGCTGAAGATCCAGCTCAGACTAGGGCAAGAACCGTACGGGAAAAGGCTTGAGGCAAAACTCCAGCAGAATAACATCAGGGAAGTGTGGCAAGGCATGAAGGCCATTACTGGCTTCAGCCCTCGATCTAAGCTGCAGGACAATAGCCCAGACAGAGAAAACCTGCTCAATCTGCATTTTAATCGCTTCTCATCCCCTGGCACCCCCATCTCTACATCTCCCAGACGCCCAATTCACACCTCACCACAGACCACCCAGACGAACATTCATCAGCCCATCACCTCTGCTCCGACACCTGCTCCCACCCCCACAGAGGAACACCCTACTCCCACCCCCACGGAGGAACCCAGCTCTTTGTGTTTGTCACCTGCGCAGGTGAAAAGGCAGTTGGAGAAAATTCACTTTAACAAGTCTCCTGGACCAGACCAAGTCCACCCCAGCGTGCTGAGGACACGTGCAGCTCAGCTCACTGGGATCCTGCACTTTCTCTTCACACTGAGCCTGAAACTTGAGGATACCGGTGCTATGGAAGACCTCCTGCATTGTGCCTGTGTCCAAGAAGCCTATTCCATCTGGACTTAATGACTTCAGACCAGTGGCTTTGATGTCTCATGTCATGAAAGTGTTTGAGAGACTTGTTCTGGCTCAGCTCAGACCCCTGGTGGCACCATCCCTGGATCCTCTACAGTTTGCCTATCAGTCCCACATTAGTGTGGATGATGCTGTAATCGATCTTCTGCAGCGGCTCACTCTCACCTGGATAATGTTCATGTTTTAATCGATCTTCTGTGGCGGCTCACTCTCACCTGGATAATGTTCATGTTTTAATCGATCTTCTGCAGCGGCTCACTCTCACCTAAATAATGTTCATGTTTTAATCGATCTTCTGCAGCGGCTCACTCTCACCTGGATAATGTTCATGTTTTAATCGATCTTCGGCAGCGGCTCACTCTCACCTGGATAATGTTCATGTTTTAATCGATCTTCTGCAGCGGCTCACTCTCACCTGGATAATGTTCTCTCTCTGTGAGAATATTGTTCTTCGATTTCTCCAGTGCCTTTAACACTATCCAGCCCTTTCTGATGAGTGAGAAGCTGCTCAGGATGGGTGTCAGCTCCTCCATTGTCTCCTGGATTACTGACACCTGTCAGGCAGGCCTCAGTATGTGCGACTGGGGACCACCCTGTCTGACACTGTGGTCAGTAATGTAGGAGCTCCCCAGGGTACAGTCCTGTCTCCGTTCCTGTTCACTCTGTACACCTCTGATTTCCAGTACAGTTCCGGGTCCTGCCATCTACAGAAGTTCATCTGATGACTCTGCAGTGGCAGGGTGTATCAGGGATGGACAGGTGCTGGGACAGGTGCTGGGGTGTATCAGGGATGGACAGGTGCTGGGACAGGTGCTGGGGTGTATCAGGGATGGACAGGTGCTGGGACAGGTGCTGGGGTGTATCAGGGATGGACAGGTGCTGGGGTGTATCACGGATGGACAGGTGCTGGGGTATATCAGGGATGGACAGGTGCTGGGACAGGTGCTGGGGTGTATCAGAGATGGACAGGTGCTGGGACAGATGCCGGGGTGTATCAGGGATGGACAGGTGCTGGAACAGGTGCTGGGGTGTATCAGGGATGGACAGGTGCTGGAACAGGTGCTGGGGTGTATCAGATGGACAGGTGCTGGGACAGGTGCTGGGGTGTATCAGGGATGGACAGGAGCTGGAGTACAGGACACTGATTACAAACTTTGTGGAGTGGTCCCTGGCAAATCATCTGCTCCTGAACGTTGACAAGACCAAGGAACTGGTGATTGACTTTAGGAGAAAGAGGACACCTGTGGAGCCCATTACCATCCAGGGCCAGGACGTGGAAATAGTGGACTGCTACAAGGACCTTGGTGTCCATGTGAACAACAGGCTGGACTGGAGGGACAACTGTAATGCTGTCTACAAGAAGGGCATGAGCAGACTCTACTTCCTGAGAAAGCTCAGGTCTTTCACTGTGTGCAGCAAGTTACTGGAGATCTTCTACCAGTCTGTGGTGGCCAGCGCACTGGACTTCGCTGTAGTCTGCTGGGGGAACGGCACCAGTAAGAGACATTGGGCGGATTGACAAACTGATCCGTAAAGCTGGACACGTGATCGGCTGTGAGCTGGAGACATTTGTCACAGTGAGGGACAGGAGGTCACTGGACAAACTGCTCTCCATCATGGACACTCCTGCTCACCCACTGCACCAGACTATAGAGGGACAAAGGAGCTCATTCTCCAGCAGGCTCCTACAGCTCCGCTCAAATAGTGAGAGATTCAGGACTACATTCATACCATACGCCATACAGTTGTACAACAACTCACCCTTATGTAACGGATAATACTCCCTACAACTGTACTACAAGTTAATCCCAAGTAACGGATTACCTCACGCCCTGTCAATCAGCATAGTATTTGCACTGTCGTTCTTGTCTCTTGTTTATAGCTGTGACTATATAGTTTATTACTTTAATTTCTATTTTATTTTGACTTGTACATATACATTTTTTTATAATTATGTCTCATTTGACTCCTGTCTCTTGCTCTTTTTGCTACACCATCTATTTTTGTTACTCTCTGTTATTATATTATATTGTGATGTTTGAGCGACTGTGTCCAAATAATTTCCCTTGTGGATCAATAAAGTTTGTCTAAGTCCAAGTCAAATTATGATGGAGGTGAGTGCCACAGGTCGGTAATGATTGAGCTTGAGAGATTATTTTGGATGTTTTCCAGATGGCTGGAATGGAGGCTGTGAAAAAGACTTCCTTGAACAGGGAGTGAAGAACACGAGATGCTCCTGTGTGCAGTTCTTCAGCCCAAAGTAGAATGTAAATCAATAGAACTGTCTCTGTCTCCATCTGAGAAACCCACTGAAAACCACTGCACGTTTCTGGATTCTTTCTGGATTTTAGATGTACTCACACACGTTGACATATGAGACAGGATAATATTCATATAAAGACCGTTTCATTACCTCCTGATGCAATGTAGAATCCACTGGGTGCGTACTTGGCCACGTGCACAGGGTGAGGATGCTCCGTGTAAACGTCTGCGATCACCGGGTTCTGAACAAAAACAGATCAGTAAAAGTTTGAGCAGGTCTGAAGGACCCATGTCCCTAATGTTCCTGTTCAAACCGAACAGAGTTGCGTTTGTTTCATTCACATGTTTAACACACAAACCTGCAGATTTAACACGAGTTCTTCTCTCAGACTGAAAACACTCTGTTCCACCTTGTGATGTCATCATGTGGTGATACAGGAAGTGCTCCACTGTGTTTTTAAACTCCACACACCTTCACTAGAATCATTTGGATCATTTCAGTCCTGGAATTGCCGATCTCGACTGAACTAAAGGTAAAAGGAGCTGTTCACTGGAAAAGTACCACTTGATGACATCACAAGGTGGAACCGAACAGTATTTAGGTGCATTTCAGGATAAATCGTGCCAAAAATAATGTGACGGGTCGATATGGCCAAAAAATAAAGTGTAGTATTTTTTTGCACACTGGACAATTACAATTTTAATAGATTTTTACATGTTCATTCTTATCAAACTATTTTTAAAGAAATTCCTTTTTAGTTTAGTTTATTTGGGCATTTGCTACATTTCGTTCACATTACAGATGTGCACACATATTTGGCCCAAAAAAAACAGTAAACTGAAACAAATCCTCATTAGTGCCTCCTCCCCGACATTCCCATGTCCCAGAAATGTATTTTTACTAATCCATCCACTTTATTTCAGCACATTTAATAAACATGACAGTTTACAAAGGGCTGCACAGACAAATGACTAAATAAGAGTAAATTATAAATAAAAAAACATAAATTAAAAAGTGTTAAAATGCATACAGCTAAAAATGATTAAAAATAAATAAAGTAGTTATATAATTATGCCTTATTTGACACCAGCCTCTTGCTACTTTTTTTTTTATATTATTGCCATTTATATTGTTTTTTTTTGTTAATATTTAGTGACGTCTGAGCTGCTGTGTCCGAGTCGTTTCCCTGTGGCTCAGTAAAGTTTGTCCAAGTGTGAGATTCTTAGTCCAAAGAATGTGATGAACAGAAGTACAGCGCAGTACAGAAAATCAAAGTATTTAATCTAGTATTTTATTTCCAGTAGCATTTGTAGCAGTGACATTTATAGTAGTACTTGCAGTACTCGCAGTACAGTAGTAGTACTCGCAGTACAGTAGTAGTACTCGCAGTACAGTAGTAGTACTCGCAGTACAGTAGTAGTACTCGCAGTACAGTAGTAGTACTCGCAGTACAGTAGTAGTACTCGCAGTACAGTAGTACACTAGTAGTACTCACGTCGATGTTGCGGATAATGACACATTTGCCGTTGGTGTAGAGGAAGTTGTTTCCTTTTGGGTCTCCACTGATCACCTTCGACTGACCGCGCTCCATCTGAGGGAGGCTGGCAAACACGTGTTCTGAAACACACAAACACACACCACAACATTTAAAATATCCACCACCCTCTGACCCACCCTCTGACCCTCCCTCTGACCCCTCTGCTCCTTCTCCATCCTTTGACCCTCTCTTCTAGTCATGGGTCCGGAAACACCGATGCATCGGCGCATGTGTCGAGCTCATAGAACAAAACCCCGTGTCGGTGTGTATCACGTGACCGAGACACAACCTGTGTTGAACCGACGCGGGCTGGGGACGGGCTGGGGACGCGATGGGATGGGCTGGGGGACGGGCTGGGGGACGGGCTGGGAGATACTGGGACGACCAAAACACCATCTATCCAAACCTCTTCCGACTTTCCTGACTATTTCTCTGCACTCCGGCCTCATCTGAGCTGTGGGAGCAGCTGTTTTCTACAGCTGGAGAAGGCGGATCAAAAAAGTTTAAGACTCAATTTCAAAACGTTGGAAAAACTTATTTTTTTAATATAAATTTGTAAAAAAAAAAATCCCAGTCCACAAGCATCCTCATTCACATGTATGTATGAATCACTTTACATTATGAGACATGTTCACATTATTTATTGACTGTAGCTAAAAATATCACCGATATCTTAAATTTAAATGAAGATCTGAAATAAGACAATATAAAATACAATGACTTCAATTATATTATTGTATATTTTAGGTCATCAAATCAGTGTCAGTCGAGTCCGACAGGTTTTCTGTGGGATTTTTAAGATCCAGCAGGTGTCAGTGTTCAGTGACACAGTATCGAAACAATATCGATACACATGACGCCTCATCTGCCCATCACTGCTCTCCTCTGCATCCTCCATAACTGTTACCTAGCAACCACACTGTAAACAAAGGGCCTGATTTACACAGCAGTTATTGACAACTACTTAATTTAGTTTTTGAAATTAATACCAAATAATTTCCCTTGTGGATCAATAAAGTTTGTCTAAGTCTAAGTCTAATATTTAAACTTACAAAAGCATGTGTCTTGCTCATAAAGTCCCTGCATTTTGGGTGGAATTCGTTTACTGATGACAGAGATGGAGGGATTCCTTTTTAGAACTCAACTTCCTGTAATTTAAATTTTTTTCAACTTTTCTTCACAAACTGCCACAGACTGATGTAAACAAACATGAAAAAAAACCCTGTTAATCCGCTTCCAATGAGGACAAACCCGATCATTATCCTCGGACACTTTTTATTTTAATATTTAATTATTACATCATCTGAAAGTGGAGAAAAGTCCTCAAAATGTCGCCTGTAAACGGGACGCTGAACCACACGGATGTGCCAGTGTCTGATCAGCTGTTTGGAGGTTTGAAAGGTGAATAATAATAATTCAATTGTGATTATAAAAAGGGGAAACTATGCAGGAACAAGTTAGAACATGCCCTTTAAAATAGAAGCACGTTATTTCCTCAGGTATTCGTCCTTATTAGGAAGAAAAGCGCGTGGGCTTAAGTTCCTTCGTGTCATTGGAGCCACTGTCTGGACATGTCATAACTAGACAAAAATGATCTGAACGCAACAGAGGGGCGTCCGACATTTTAAACACGCATTAGACGCACTTCAAATCAAGTATAAAACAAATCTGATGAGAAATAAAAGCGATAAAACCGGAAAATCGCGTCTAACAAGCGCATTCTACGCGGATCCCCCAATAACAATGCGATTCAATGGGCGAGGCGAGCTAACACAAGCTACACGGTGCTCCTCGGAAACTGCCCACAACCAGCGGTGTTTCCCGGGTTCTGTGGCCGGATCTGAGGCGTGGGAGGCCGGGGGACTTACTCAGCTCGTAGGGCATGATTCCTCAGGTGTGTAGCCCGCTGTCGGAGCCTGTTTTGTGGAGAAAAATGAGAGTGAACGCCGTGAAACCAGCCGCTGCAGCCCGCTCCAAACCCGGAAGAGCCCGTGACAGCGCTGGGTCTGGCTGTGCCCATAAAAGGTAAAGTCAGGAGCACGCGCCGCCGTCAGCCACTGAGGAGGGAGCGCGAGGAGGCGGAGGTGACGCCCTGAGCACAGACTGTCAGGCGCAGAGGTTTACTTTTATGGGAATAGCGAGAAAAATACGATAAAAGTTTCATTATTTTACTGTTTTATAATATTTAAGTGTTGATGAGAAGACCCTGAGCACAGACTGTCAGGCTCAGAAGTTTACTTTTATGGAAATAGTGAAAAATACGATAAAAGTTTCATTATTTTACTGTTTTATAATATTTAAATGTTGATGAGAAGACCCTGAGCACAGACTGTCAGGCTCAGAAGTTTACTTTTATGGAAATAGTGAAAAATACGTCGGCACGGCAACACTCATGCCTCACAGCAAGAAGGTTACGGGTTCGATCCCCGGGTCGCCCGGGCCTTTCTGTGTGGAGTTTGCATGTTTCCTCCCTGTGTCTGGATGGGTTTCCTCCGGGTACTCCGGTTTCCGCCATCAACAAAAAACATGCAACACCCCTATGAACAGTTTACAATCAAGGACCGTCAAGGAATTCCTCCCTCCTGTGGGCTCACCACCTGCAGAGGGGTTCACCACCTGCAGAGGGGTTCACCACCTGCAGAGGGGCTCACCACCTGCAGAGGGGTTCACAGGGGTCTGGGTCTGGTGCTCACCACCTGCAGAGGGGTTCATAGGGTCTGGGTCTGGTGCACAGAGTAATGGGCAGCGTGCTGCCCCCGCGACCCAGCCGGATTAAGCAGGAGAAAATGGATGGATAGAGTGAAAAATACGATAAAAGTTTAATTATTTTACTGTTTTATAATACACTGTGTTGATGAGAAGACCCTGAGCACAGACTGTCAGGCGCAGAGATTTACTTTTATGTGACAATGACAAAAATACAATAAAAGTTTCATTATTTTACTGTTTTTTTAACACTTAAGTGTTGAAATGACCTGAAACTTTTTGCTAGCTCATTGGGCCTAATTTTCTTATGTTCTTTCTGAATGAGTTTAATTTATTCCTTTAAATTAGAGCTTTGAAATTGCCTCTTGTATATGTGAATATGTTTTTATTCACCGTTGTGGTTTTTATGCATTTGTTTTATTTTCATGTGAACTGTTTACTTTTATACGGTGCAGTTTTTGTTTGTATCTGAAAATCTGCACATAAAAAAAGTTTTTAAAAAGTAAAAAAAAAAAAAAAATCTGGAATGTGAACCCACAAATAAATAAATAATAACATATTTAATTGCTGATGAGAAGATCCTGAGCAGACTGTCAGGCTCAAAGATTCACTTTTATGAGAATGAGAAAAATACAATAAAAGTTTCATTATTTTACTGTTTTATAATAATTTAAGTGTTGATTGTATTGGAATGTAAAGAGAAATATGATAATTTATTGTACAGTTTGAATAATATCTTAATTATGTTTAAGAGGGTGAGATTTGTGACAGAGTTCAGAAGTACTTTCCCTGAACGTGGACTGTCAAAGAAATTTCAGGGTTATTTTTAAGATAACTTTAGTCGTTTTACAGTCTTAATTTAATTTATGTTTTTGGTTTTGATTAGATGATTTGGCCAAGGGACAAAATACAGACATTTATATAAAAACATGGAAAAGATAACTGATACTGTTTTATTGTTGTAATTGTGTTTCAAATGTTGTAATAAATGAAAAAGAACAGGAGCACTTACCCTGAGCACAGACTGACAGGAAAATAGGAAAATTTATAGAAAAAAATCTCAGGAATTCATGATAACAAGTGTCTGTCCGTCTGTGAATCCGTCTGTCGCCCAGGTAGAATCCACAGCAAAGGAGAAATTCAATATGTCAACTGGACAAATGTTTATTTACCTAAATATTTACCTAAAAACATTTATTTACCTGACCTGCTCCTCCTCTGACCCGCTCCTCCTCTGACCCTTTCCTTCTGACCCTCTCCTTCTGACCCTTTCCTTTCCTCCTTCTGACCCTCTTTTAGGCTTAACATAAAAAAAAAGAATTCCTCCCTTTTCCTGTCAGTCTGTGCTCGGGGTAAATTATTTCTGTCCTTTTTAATTTATCACGACTAAAAAGAAATGGCTCCTCAGAAAACACCTGAGCCACATCTCGTCTGTCCTGGTTTATATTCAGATTAAGTCAAATCTCACTCAAATCTGCCTCATCTGAATCTGAGCCTCAGACACAGGGAAATGTGAAGAGCAGGTTTAATTCTGAAGCAAAGGGCCAGTGTGTTTCATTCACATGTTTGAGGAACTCTTTATTATTACTCTGTCTACATCTCCAAAGCTCCAAACGCTCTGTTCCACCTTGTGATGTCATCAAGTGGTAGTTTTCAAGTGAACAGCTCCTTTTACCTTTAGTTCAGTTGAGATCGACAATTCCAGGACTGAAATGATCCAAATGATTCTAGTGAAGGTGTGTGGAGTTTAAAAACACAGTGGAGCACTTCCTGCATCACCACATGATGACATCACAAGGTGGAACAGAGTGTTTCCTGTTTGAGAGAAGAACTCAGCCTAAATCTGCAGGTTTGTGTGTTAAAGGTGTAACTTTTCTGGTGGAGGGTCTGCCAAACGCTGTTGATTTAAACCTCTTTTTTTTTAGAATTTCATTGTTCACGCGCTGTCCACTTTATTAGATACAATCTGATATTAGGCACTTGCTTGGTCTAAACAGGACTTCAACTTGGTCTAAACTTGGTCTAAAACGGGACTTTAAAGGTTGTATAGAGAATTTTCCAAGGAAGGAGAAATTCAGCAACTGTTTTTCCTTTTTCAAATGTTCCTCATGTGTGACTCCACCTCCTCCTCCATAGCTCCATAAGAAGAAACTCCTCCTCCTGACTCCTTACGCTTATGCTGTTTGTTTACAGCCGGGGCTCGTTCAGAATCGCTGTTGCTGCTGTAACTCTACTGTACGTTTTCAAATGATAAGCAGAAGTTTCCTGTCCAGAAGTAATTTATCGACCAACGCGTCGGTCTTTAGACCCTTCGTCTGCTTCAGTGACGCCATCGCTGGAAGGAATCTCCAAGAATCACCTTAGTTTGGCTTCGCTCCTTTTCTCCTTCTCTTCTTCTTTCAGCGACCTCATAAACGGACTTTCTTTTGCAGCTAACTGGTAGTGGATTCTCGTCCGCCATCGCAACAAACTTTGTGCAAACTGTGAGGAAGCTACAGTTGGAAAAAGCCGCTAAGAACCGCTGCGTTGATCGAGTAAACGGCGTCTTGCGTCTGTGGAATGTGTGAGAGGCGAACGTAAACCACGTGATCCCAGCGCGCTGGAGAGTCAGTTACTATAGAAACGTAGAGAGTTTGATTGACGACCAAACAGTCAATAGATAAAGAGGTTCAGTTGGAATAGTCTTCTTGGACACAGGCACAATGCAGGAGGTCTTCCACAGCACCGGGATCCTCTCAGGCTCAGTGTGTAGAGAAAGTGCAGGATCCCAGTGAGCTGAGCTGCACATGTCCTCAGCACGCGGGGGTGGACTTGGTCTGGTCCAGGAGACTTGTTTTGGTGAATTTTCTCCAACTGCCTTTTCACCTGCGCAGGTGACAAAGACACTGAGCTGGGTTCCTCCGTGGGGGTGGGAGTAGGGTGTTCCTCTGTGGGGGTGGGAGTAGGGTGTTCCTCTGTGGGGGTGGGAGCAGGGTGTTCCTCTGTGGGGGTAGGAGTAGGGTGTTCCTCTGTGGGGGTGGGAGTAGGGTGTTCCTCTGTGGGGGTGGGAGTAGGGTGTTCCTCCGTGGGGGTGGGAGTAGGGTGTTCCTCTGTGGGGGTGGGAGCAGGTGTGGGAGCAGAGGTGATGGGCTGATGAATGGTCGTCTGTGGTGAGGTGTGGATTGGGCGTCTGGGAGGTGTAGAGATGGAGGTGCCAGGGGATGAGAAATGATTAAAATGTAAACTGAGCAGGTTTGATCTGTCTGGGCTATTGTCCTGCTGTATAGTTTTGGAGAGACCTGTGATGGCCTTCATTCCCCTCCACACGTCTCTGGAGTTATTAGAGCTTAACCTCCATAGGCCTCCTGGCCCTGCCTTAGCTGGATCTTCAGCTGCTGTTGCACCCTCTTCACCTCGTCCTTGTCACCAGAGTTGAAGGCCCGCTTCTTCTTATTAAGTAGATCCTTCAGCTGGCTGGTGATCCAGGGCTTGTTATTAGGGTATCAGTGGACAGTGCGTGTGGGGACGGCTGTATCCTCACAGAAGTTGATATAATCCGTTATACAGTCCGTCATGCTGTCAATGTTGTCCCCATGCGGCAGGCAGAGCACATTCCAGTCTGTGGTCTCAAAGCAGTCCTGAAGAGCATCGCTGGCTTCCTGACTCCACTTCCTTACAGTCCTAGAGGTGACAGACTTCCTCTTTACTGCAGGGACGTACTGAGGTGTTAACAGGACCAGATTGTGGTCAGATCGTCCCAGTGGGGGCAGGGCAGTGGCACCAGTGCCTCCTTAGAATTGGCATACAGTAAGTTCAGAGTTCTATTGTCCCGGGATGTAAACTCCGATGAACGGGACAATGGTAAATAATATATATGCATTCCCAAAGCTAAAAGTTCAGTGTCCGGCGTACAGATCCGCTCCTTCACATTAATATGGCCAGGATTACACCACATCTCATTCACAAAAACTGCAATCCCGCCGCCGTTTTTCTAACCGTCTTAAAGCCTGGTACAGATGCACTGATGTCCGGGAAGTTTGTATGAAGCAGGTGTCCGTGAAGCACATGATACTGCGGACAGAGAACTCCCTCTGGGACAAGCCTCGAGGAAACCTCATTATCTATCGGCTATTTATCTGGCCCCCCACGTCCACAGGTGATGGATTTTCTTTTTTTTTTGGGTCATCATAATTATGAGGCTGCTGCATCTCTATAACGCTTTCATTGACAATTTGAAAAAATTCTAAACCAGGTCTAAACCAGGTCTACACCAGGACTAAACCAGGACTAAACCAGGTCTAAACCAGGACTTAACCAGAACTAAACCAGAACTAAACCACCCTGATCATTAAGGATTTTTATTTTTGTACTTTAAAAAGAAAAAACGTGTCTACAACAGATGTCCTGGTGTGTACCTAATAAAGTGGCCAGTGCATATTTTCCTTTTTTTCCTCTGACCCTTTAAAGGTAAAATGATTGACAGCTCGACATTCCTTTGATTGTCTTCCCCTGCTCGTCTGAACGTCTCCACCGGAGGGCGCCGTTTTAACTTTATGAAAAATCACACAAATATTCAAAACGCTGATCTATTTTGACAGAATCTTTCCACTCACACCCGTTCATTTTTCCTACAGACTTTTTATTCACATGACGCCAACGCAAAACTATAAACTGTATAAATAAATGGACGCAGTCGCCGCGCTCCAAACACGTCTTTATACAGTCTGTGGTCTGAACCTACACGTATAAATGTGTTTTTTTATCACTTTTCAAAGCCCCGAAACACAAGAGGCGATTCTGATCCAACAAAAGAAAACTTCAAAATGGAATCAAAATGTAAAATACTTAATATGAAAGTCCAGATTTGTATTTCAGTGAGAGAGTCTAAACCGGGTCTGAACCGGGTCTGAACCAGGACTAATGTGGGAATTTGAAAACATGCCAAAAAGCTTCAATAATTGAATTGTGTAAAACTTGATATTAAGATTTAAATTTCCAGTGTTGCACTTTAACCATCAGGAAACTTCATCTGTAGATTAAAAAAGTCAATGGGGAAAATTAATGGGACTTTTCCCCCTGAAATGGCGCCCCCTGGTGACCCCCTCCCGCCACTTGAGAACCATAAAGTGTCAGCCAGCCTTGTGGTTTGGTTACATTCCTGGATAATCTCTCCGTGTGTTCTCATTTTGTGTTTTTGCCGTTTGTGTGTGATCTGAGCACTTCCTGTTGGACTAAGGGAGGGCGGAGTATTCAGGATACTTCAGGATACTGCAGTACTGTGTGTACTTGTACTGCGATTCAGAAGTGTATGTACTGTCTGTGGGCGCACGGTGATATTGGATATTTTCATGTTTTATGCATCGCTCTGAACCCCGGAGCAACAAGGAAATAAATCACAAACATTTGGGTAAAGGTGATTCTCTTTGTCTGTTTGTAAGGAATTTTCAGGAAAAGAAGGAAAAGAAGGAAAAAGAACATAAAGACGTTAGACGTTAGACTGAAATCTGAGAGGGCATCTGACACACGGGGAGGGCATCTGACACACGGGGAGGGCATCTGACACACGGGGAGGGCATCTGACAGGGAAATGATTTGGACGCAGCGTTTCACACGTCACAATATAAAATCATCACATTTGTATTTTTGATTTTTTAATAATGAATTCTACATAAGCAGAAAAAAGAGATGGAGTCAAATCAGCAGAATTCTATAAATGTAAATGTACGAGTCAAAATAAAAGAGAAAATTATAGAAAAATAAAAAATCTCAGCCATAAACAAGACGACAGGAGCAAAACTCAAACGACTGACAGGACAGGGTCATGTGACATAAGGTACAGTCGTAGGGAGTATTATCTGTGACATAAGGTACAGTCGTAGGGAGTATTATCTGTGACATAAGGTACAGTCGTAAGGAGTATTATCTGTGACATAAGGTACAGTCGTAGGGAGTATTATCTGTGACATAAGGTACAGTTGTAGGGAGTATTATCTGTCTGAAGTTGAACATAAGAGTCTGGTCCACAGCTCTGTAGTTGTCCGTTCATCTACAGGAGGAACATGGACCAGTGGAGAGTTGGGGCTGGGTGGAGCAGCTCCATCACAGTAGGTCAGGGGTGGGACAAACGTTCATGAAGAACAATCACTAGATTTTAATTCACCCCGACCTGCGTCCCCAGGACTTCAGGGCTGTGACCTAAAGTAACGAGCAGAAGCAACGAACTGACGTCACATTTTCTCCAAACTTCAGGCTCTTCCACAGAACTCCACAGAGTTCAACGTGACCCTCAAAGGACAAACACGAGATAGGTGAGGTCCAGACACAGGTGAGGTCCGGACACAGGTGAGGTCCGGACACAGGTGAGGTTTAGACACAGGTGAGGTCCGGGCACAGGTGAGGTCCGGGCACAGGTGAGGTCCGGGCACAGGTGAGGTCCAGACACAGATGAGGTTTAGACACAGGTGAGGTCCGGGCACAGGTGAGGTCCAGACACAGATGAGGTCCGGACACAGGTGAGGTCCGGGCACAGGTGAGGTCCAGACACAGGTGAGGTCCAGACACAGGTGAGGTCCAGACACAGGTGAGGTCTGGACACAGGTGAGGTTTAGACACAGGTGAGGTCCAGACACAGGTGAGGTCCGGGCACAGATGAGGTCCGGGCACAGGTGAGGTCCAGACACAGATGAGGTCTGGGCACAGGTGAGGTCCAGACACAGGTGAGGTCCAGACACAGGTGAGGTCCGGGCACAGGTGAGGTCCAGACACAGGTGAGGTCCGGACACAGGTGAGGTTCGGGCACAGATGAGATCCGGGCACAGGTGAGGTTTAGACACAGGTGAGGTTTAGACACAGGTGAGGTCCAGACACAGGTGAGGTCCAGACACAGGTGAGGTCCGGGCACAGGTGAGGCCCAGACACAGGTGAGGTCCAGACACAGGTGAGGTCCGGGCACAGGTGAGGCCCAGACACAGGTGAGGTCCGGACACAGGTGAGGTTCGGGCACAGATGAGGTCCGGGCACAGGTGAGGTTTAGACACAGGTGAGGTTTAGACACAGGTGAGGTCCAGACACAGGTGAGGTCCGGACACAGATGAGGTCCGGACACAGGTGAAGTCCGGGCACAGATGAGGTCCGGGCACAGGTGAGGTTTAGACACAGGTGCTGTTTAGACACAGTTGAAGTCCAGACACAGGTGAGGTCCAGACACAGGTGAGGTCCAGACACAGGTGAGGTCCGGGCACAGGTGAGGTCCGGTACAGTGATGTATCTTAGAACAGCACAGGATGTGATGAGTTTTTCCATTTGAAAATGTAAAGAATGTGCCCAAACCAAGTCTCTTCTGCAGTAAATGTTTCTGTCCTGTGATCCAGAAGCTCAGGGTTCTTCACATTCTCACAAACACTGTCTAAAACATAGATTCATTCTTCTGCATCTCATTTATTGTTAAATTTAAAGAAATAATATAAAATAATAACTATAAAATAACAAAAAGTAAAGTTCAGAGTATAACTATAACTGATGGTATGGCAACAGTTATGAAATTATATACAAGTTAATGGCAAAAGTACAAACTATGAATTTGGAAGTTTAGAAGTACCTCCTGATTTTTAATTTAATCTAAATGTCTAACAAACCAAAGCATAATCAGGATTAGTTTGGGAAATGTTCTTTTTGCCGTGTAAAGATGAGCCGCCAGATGAGTTTGAGCTGTGCAAATATGAGGAAGTTTGAGCCTTTAAGTGTCAAGTGCATTGAGTACAGAGGAGCAGAGCCAGAGGAGCAGACAGGAGCAGAGCCAGAGGAGCAGACAGGAGCAGAGCCAGAGGAGCAGACAGGAGCAGAGCCAGAGGAGCAGAGCCAGAGGAGCAGATAGGAGCAGAGCCAGAGGAGGAGAGGCAGAGGAGCAGAGCCAGAGGAGCAGACTCAACATGAAGATAATGAAGACTTGTGTGTTTCTAACTGTTCTGTTTCTTTGCCTCTGCTCAGGTGAGACCTCACACAGGTTTAGTCCGGATCTGTTCCCTTGTCTGTGAGTGAATTCACTGTTTGAAACGAGTGAAACGAGTGAGTGTGGATTGATTTTGATCGAAGTAAAATACCATGTGTACGGGTATTGTTCTGTACAAATACAACAGTCCAGGGTGTGAGGATTCCTTCCAGGATCCAAGGCAGGTCCATAGTGGAATCTGGAGCAGCTCACGGAGGTTTTGAAGGCTCTTTTCTTATATTTTTGTGCATTTTCTTTGGTGGAATTTGAAAGGCCATTATGGTTTATGGTTAGTTATCCGTAACACAAATGTATTCGGGGTATATATATTGATATTAGGGGTATTCCATAAAACACAGTTGAGCAAAAGTTTTATCTGAGCAATCCAGATTCCATCTACATGACTAACCTCCAAGAATGTCTAAAGTAGCACTTATACATCAGATGTTTCCGCATGTGCAGTGTCACACCTGTGTTACGCTGTGTTCACACCCATGACACCCATGACACCCATGATAACACCACGCGAACATGTGGCACACGCTTTGGCACACGCTTTGGTCACTGCAACATTCACGCTGCTGAAACTGGAAACAGAGACGCGTTTCCTGCTGCAAGATAAGATAAGATATGCCTTTATTAGTCCCACAGTGGGGAAATTCCAGTAGAAATAAACAGCATCACATGAGGACAGGGGGAGGAGAAAAAAAAAGAGAACCGCCCCCAGACCATGTTCCTAACGGGACATCGTATGGAGTGAGTACACAAAATAAAAACACCTCCAAGCATCAGCACCACAGTCAAAACACAGTACAAAACATTCCACAGAACTAGCAACAGGGGAGGGGAGGGGTGTGGAGGAAGTCCGACGTAGGCAAGCAGCATCCGGATCCTGCAGCCACTGACGATGCTTATACAACAGACCCGCCCACCCGGTCGGGGGTACGAAGCTGCGAGGGGTTGGGTAGGGGCCAGGCTCCCTCCGCTGTAATCTCAGGGCGATTTGACACCAGCTCGGCCTTGGTCATGACCAGTGCGGCTTGGGGAGGCCAAAAGATAAGATTGGGTTGTTTTGGTTTAGAGCGAGCAACTGCATCAAATTTCCACAACATGCTGTCTTTGTCCATTGGTCTCAAGGTGTTCCCATCCCTCTATGCAAAGCGTCCAAACGTCTCCGAGATGTTAATCATGTTGTTAGAGCCAAAGTTCCGTCCATACGGCTCAAAATCACAGTTTGAGTATTGGCAGCTTTGCCCATCATTTCAATCAGTCAAATGGGGCTTTGAACAGCTGCCCCGGTACTCAGATTTTTCTTAGAAGACAGGGCCACGCCTAATCCAATCAGCAGAAGTCCTGTCCCTCTGCAGGTGGTGAACCCCTCTGCAGCTGGTGAACCCCTCTGCAGGTGGTGAGCCCACAGGAGGGAGGAATTCCTTGACGGTCCTTGATTGTAAACTGTTCATAGGGGTGTTGCATGTTTTTGGTTGATGGAGGGAAACCGGAGTACCCGGAGGAAACCCATCCAGACACGGGGAGGAAACATGCAAACTCCACACAGAAAGGCCCGGGCGACCTGGGGATCGAACCCGTAACCTTCTTGCTGTGAGGTATGAGTGTTGCCACTCAGCCACCGTGCCACCGCGTTCAGAGACCAATTTATCAAATCCATAATTCATTTGGTTATGGAGAGAAAAGCAGAGAGAGTCACTCGAGGAAAACTAGACCAGACGAGACATAGAGCAAAGCAGGGAAAAGATAAGGGTCAGGAGAGGAGAGAGAATGCGACTGCCCTCGCCAAGAGCTACGACTAACAAGTGATCACTCTCGAATTTTATCCTCAAATCTGTAGACCTATGATATAAATTAAAATAATTTAGACTACATTTTAAACAGTTGTATGGAGCTGCTGCACCTGTGTGTGTTATACTCTTTGTGAGCGGCCCAAAGTAAACTATAGTCCGGGAACCAGCGGCACAGAGCGGGACACACCAGAACCATGGGGATCTTCAGCGTGTCTCCAAGCAGCTGAAGTCCGCTCCTCCAGACGCTCAACACTGTCCAAAGTTATAAAAGCACACACACCCTGTCTGCTCCTTTCGCAGGATAATCTCCTTGTTTGGAAGATAAAATATTCTTCTATAAGTGTGGAAATCCTGGAGCAGAATCTAGTTTGTAGGTCTGATGAAATTTAATAAAAGAGTGAAAATTCTCGATACATTGGATGAAACGTCTCTATTGTGGCTATAAATGTATGTTTTGGTTTTTTTTCCTAATGACTCTAAACAGTAATTCATGTTAGATGTTCTTTTGGTTTTTGTTGGAATCATTTTCTAGTTAGAATGAGTTTCATATGAACATAAGTGTCAGATAAATTGAGCCTGTGAGGCTGCGACTTTGGCCACGTCTTTTTTGAAAAAGAGATTCTGAATCTCAACGGGACCTCCTGGTTAAATAAAGGTAAAATAAAAATAAATAAAAATAGACGCAAAACCGAATAACATTTTTTTAATCAATGAACATGACATTCTTAAACCTCAGCTGAACTTCACTCCAGGTTTTGAGTTAAACCACTCATGTTTCTGTTAAAGTTTGGACAGTTTGTGAATGGGAGCAGATGTCCTGGGATAACCCTGGTCTTTTCTCTTACAGCTGATGGGCGGGAGTGTATGACCTGTACGGACTTCAGTTGTTCCTCACAGTCTCCACAGAACTGCTCCTACGCCGGGGAGACTCTGTGTTACACAACTGCCCTCAACGGTAAATATCGTCACAACAATCAGCAAAACTACAGCAGGATAAAGGACCTGGTCACAATATCATGGACTGAACAGAGAGTTTAGGAACAGCCTGGGGATGGAGTTCTCAGAGTCATGTTCACGAGTGAAGGGAGGATGGGCGGTGATGTGGTGTGTGTGTCAGATGCCCTCCCAGCGTCTGCAGTGATGCGGTCGCTGTATAGTGGGTTTGTACCACCACGTGACCCCATAGCAACGGTAACTACACCGCCATGACACCGGGCAGGCGATTGTCTTCAGTTCAGTAGCATCAGAGAAACATGGGCAGGTTTTGTTGTGTATTTGGCTGGTCGAGCTGTTCTGAAAGGGATAAAACGATTCATTTTTCTCAATGTTCCTCTGGAAATTACTCATCAGGAGCTCAAACAAGGGAATTATCACAAAAAAGACGGGAATTATGGCTTGCAAACATAAACCGCGAAGAGATTTCGAAAGGTGCCATGACACCTGAAGTTTGCTCACGTCACTTTCATCGAGGTATTTGCTCTTCAGATTGTTTCATAGCTTATTTAATGAAAGAAGCAAACTTACTGAACTAAAATTTCATTCATTTATCCAGGAAAACCCGCACCAATTTACGATCCAACGAACCTTGAAATTAAACACTTACATTTCCGATCAAAACCTTGACGTTACTGCCCCAGAACCGCCCCAGACCGTGCTCCTATCGGGGCATAGTATGGAGTGAGAGCACAAATAAAAAACACCTCCAAGCATCAGCACCACAGTCAAAACACAGAACAAACATTTCACAGGACTAGCAACAGGGTAGGGGAGGGGTGTGGAGGTAGTTCAACATAGGCAAGCGGCATCCGGATCCTACAGCCACTGGGGCGCTGGATGCAACAGACCCGCCCACCCGGTCAGGGGTACGAAGCTGCAAGGGGTTAGGGAGGGGCCAGGCTCCCTCCGCTGTAATCTCAGGGCGATTTGACACCAGCCCGGCCTTGGTCGTGACCGGTGCGGCTTGGGGAGGCCAAAAGATAAGATTGGGTTATTTAGGTTTTAGAGCGAGCAGCTGCGTCCAATTCTAAACACTGCTCTGTTTGTCCATTGATCTGAAGGTCTTCTCATCTCTCTGTGCAAAGCCTCAGTCTTCTCTGTGATGTTTTCCGTATTGCGAATAAGAGCCAAAGTTCCATCCAGTCTGCGGTCCATGACTGCTAACCTCTCCGAGATGTTTTCCAAAGTGCGGTACGAGGCTGCCAAACCTTCCATAATACTGCTCAAAGTCACAGTTTGAGTATTGGCAGCTTTGCCCATCGCTTCAATCAATCCGGGCAGCCAAATGGGGCTTTGAACAGCTGCCCCGATACTCCGATTTTCCTTAAAAGACAGGGCCACGCCTAATCCAATCAGCAAAAGTCCTGTAATTTCCTCTATGTCCTCTACGGAAAGCGCTGACAGACACACAACTCGCCACTTGTCCCAACCGTCCATCGTGTATCCGGCAGCGTAGGTTCCCGCAGGGCACGCAGGTTCACCTGATCCTGCTTGTCTTGTTGAAAAAATAGTGTCAATTGCGTTCAGAGAATTGATCAAATCCATAGTTAATTTGGTTTTGGAGAGCAGAGCAGAGAGGAGAGAATCACACAAGGAATAAGACTAGACACTAGACCAGACGAGACAAAGAGCAAAGCAGGGAAAGATAAGGGGCAGGAGAGGAGAGAAAAAGCGTCTGCCCTCGCCAAGAGCCAAAGAAGAAGAGCCTGGTTTAGTCCTGGTTCAGATCTCTGGTCCTACCCTCACCTATGGTCCTGGTTTAGTCCTGGTTCAGACCTCTGGTCCTACCCTCACCTATGGTCCTGGTTTAGTCCTGGTTCAGATCTCTGGTAATGCCTTCACCTATGGACATGAGCTTTGGGTAGTGATTGAAAGGACAAGATGGCAGATACAAGAGGTCAAATGACTTTATCCGCAGAATGGTTTGGCAGAGGAGCTTGGAGTACAGCCGCTGGTCCAACAGTTGTCTCCTTAACACCAGCTTCTTGCTTATGGTTTTGTAGCCCATTTCAACCTTGTGCAGGTCCACAGTCCCTGACGTCCTCTGAAGCTCTTTGGTCTTTCCCATGTTGGACAGTTTGGAGTCTGATGGACTGATTCTGTGGACAGGCGTCTTTTATACAGGTGACTCGTTCAAACAGGAGTCTGATTCAGGAGACGAGTGGATCAGGAGAGAGACTGTGGAGCAGAACTCTTAATGGTTGGTAGAGGATCAAATATTTATGTCACACAATGAAATGCAAATCAATTCATATATTTCCTATAATGTATAATATATATATTTAAAATAAATAAATTAATTAAAAAAAAAAAAAAATAATAATAATAATAATAAAAAACAGCATTTAAGACTTAATTTTAACTGACCCTCATCTGTATAAAATATTCCACAAAATGGACTCTTGTGAGTTTACGTCGTGTTATAATGTTGTTATCTTGTCGAAAACAGACCTGGAGTTGTGTTTGTTTCATTCACATGTTTGAGGAACTCTTTATTATTAGTCTGTCTACATCTCCAAAGCTCCAAACGCTCTGTTCCACCTTGTGATGTCATCAAGTGGGAGTTTTCAAGTGAACAACTACCTTTTACCATGTGATTCTAGAGAATGTGTATGGAGTTTACAAGCACAGGGAACACATGACATCACAAGGTGGAACAGAGTGTTTTCCATTTAAGAGAAGAACTCAGTCTAAATCTACAGGGTTTGTGAATGACACAAAACACAACTGAGTGTTTTTGATGAGGAAACAACATAACAGAAATCAGACAACGCCGTAATATGGGCCCTTTAAATTGGCCCCGTTAAACGTAGAGATGTCGTCTGAAAACTAGAAGTCGATTTATCGTGTTTCTGTTGTGTTCCAGACTCTGGGACCATCAGGATCACCAAAGGCTGTAGGTCTCCATGGGACCGGTGGTGTGCTGACGGAGGCGTCTTCTACTCATACAACTACGGCTCCCCGTACCTCTGGAACACCACGTGCTGTGACTCAGACCGGTGTAACTCCGCCCAGCTCCCCGGTGAGTGACACTGCCCAAACTCTCCACCCAACCACATCAAGCATTAACCCATGTTGTGTTTCAGTCCCTGCGCCCCCTGCTGGCTCTCTGCAGTGCTACGGCTGGGACCCTCATACCGACGTGTATACTGCAAATGTGACCTGCAACGCCCACGAAGTGTGTGCAGGATTTGGTCAGTGTGTTCAATAAGCTGTCAAAACTGGATCAATTATTACCTCCACCAAGGAGGTTATGTTTTCGCCTGAGTCTGTCTGTTTGTTTGTTTGTTTGTTTGTTTGTTTGTTAGTTAGTTTGTTAGTTAGCAAGATAACTCAAAAAGTTATGGACGGATCTTGATGAAATTTTCAGGAAATGTTCCAAATGGTAAATCCAACAGATGATTAGATTTTGGTGATGATCCAGAAGAAATCCTGGATTCTGGATCACTTTGAAAATTTCGTTAGCATTGCGTTAAATGGGGCTTGGCGGAGGTCTGCGCTCTCTGAGTACTTTTCTAGTTATTATTATTATTATTATTATTATTATTATTATTATTATTATTATTATTATTATTATTATTAATTAGTCAAATAGCAGCTGAATCACAGTAGGTCAGGTGTGGACCAATCACTTGATTTGAGTCTCTCCTCCGCCCCACGGACCCACGTGACGTCAGGCTGCGATGTAAAATATTCAGGAGAAACATTAGATTTGACGTCACATTTTTCCAAACTTCATGCTCTTCCGTAGAACTCCACAGGGTTCAAAGGTCAAACATGTGGATGAAATAAAGTGATATGAGCACATTTAACATGATAAAGATTTTAAACTAAATGTGAAGCATACGGCCTAAAACAAAATAACAACCTGATTCATTTCTATCTAGGTCAAGTTAGAGAGTGCGGCGCCCCCTATTGACCACCTGACACTGTCTTAGTGTAAACAGACCCAAACCTAGTGCCACTCGCTCCACAGAGTAGGAGGAGTCAAAGTATGTTGCTAGAAAAGTTACTCAAGTAAATGTAATTGAGTACTACCCACCTCTGACCTTAACCACCAGATTAAGAGCAATTGAGTTGAGTTTTGGTTCAGTTACATTTGCCGACTGTGGTCCTCTGTGGTCCTCTGTGGTCCTGTGTGGTCCTCTGTGGTCCTCTGTGGTTCTCTGTGGTCCTCTGTGGTCCTTTGTGGTCCTGTGTGGTCCTCTGTGGTCCTCTGTGGTTCTCTGTGGTCCTCTGTGGTCCTCTGGGGTTCTCTGTGGTCCTCTGTTGTCCTCTGTGGTCACTCTGCAGTCACTCTGTGGTCCTCTGCGGTCACTCTGCGGTCACTCTGCATGTCTTTGTGTTGGTGTCAGTTACGTCAGACAGGCGGCCGATCTACGGTTGTGTCTCCGAGAACATCTGCAACAGCAGTTTGACCAATGAAGTGCCCCTGGGCCAGCCGACTGTGTGCTGCAACACGTCCCACTGCAACGCCCCAGGTCTGTCCACCACTGTCCCCGACATGTCCCACACAGACACGTCCCACTGCAACGCCCCAGGTCTGTCCACCACTGTCCCTGACATGTCCCACACAGACACGTCCCACTGCAACCCCCCAGGTCTGTCCACCACTGTCCCCGACATGTCCCACTGCAAGGCCCCAGGTCTGTCCACCACTGTCCCCAACATGTCCCACACAGACATGTCCCACACACAGACAGATCCCACACAGACATGTCCCACACACAGACAGATCCCACACAGACATGTCCCACACAGACATGTCCCACACACAGACATGTCCCACACAGACATGTCCCACACACAGACATGTCCCACACAGACATGTCCCACACACAGACATGTCCCACACAGACATGTCCCACCCACAGACAGATCCCACACAGACATGTCCCACACAGACATGTCCCACACACAGACAGATCCCACACAGACATGTCCCACACAGACATGTCCCACACACAGACATGTCCCACACAGACATGTCCCACACACAGACAGATCCCACACAGACATGTCCCACACAGACATGTCCCACACACAGACATGTCCCACACAGACATGTCCCACACACAGACATGTCCCACACAGACATGTCCCACCCACAGACAGATCCCACACAGACATGTCCCACACAGACATGTCCCACACACAGACAGATCCCACACAGACATGTCCCACACAGACATGTCCCACACACAGACATGTCCCACACAGACATGTCCCACACACAGACAGATCCCACACAGACATGTCCCACACAGACATGTCCCACACACAGACATGTCCCACACAGACATGTCCCACACAGACATGTCCCACACACAGATATGTCCCACACACAGACAGATCCCACACAGACATGTCCCACACAGACAGATCCCACACAGACATGTCCCACACACAGACATGTCCCACACAGACATGTCCCACACACAGACATGTCCCACACACCGACATGTCCCACACAGACATGTCCCACACAGATATGTCCCACACACCGACATGTCCCACACACAGACATGTCTCAGAGCCGATGGAGCTGAATTGCGCCCATGCTCACTTTCTGTTCAGAATGCGGAGGTTTGCGAGGATATGTCTATAGTCCCACATATGATTCCCAGATACGTCCACTGAGGTCCTAAACATGTCCAAGACTTTTCTCTACTCTTTGAAATATGACCAATGTCCCAAGGCTGTCTCAAATGTCCTAAATGTGTCCAATCTCCCAGGTCTGTCCCCACAGTGTTTCAGCATGTGGTCCTTGTCTCACGCTGGTCTTGTCCAGACTGAATGGAGTCTTTCTGTCACAGAGCTGGGGCTGCAGTGCAACTTCTGTCCGAGTTACTCCTGCTCCGAAGAGCGTTCACTGACCTGCTACAAGACGTCACGCTGTCACACCCACACCTTGACATGTAAGGTCTCCCTGTCCAAATATCCATATATTTAAAAGTATTTTCTTTGGTAGTACCTGTGTGTAGTGGGTGTGTCTTTCTTGCACGTTCTGGTTGATTAAAGAGGGGGTGTTATGCAAAATCGATGAACTTTTCTATCAGTTTTACAGTTTTACAGTTTTTGGCACATATATATCAATGTATAAATCCATCTCCATTCTATCTGATTAATGTTAATTTAGTGTTAAAATAAGCCAAGCAAATTGTTCTGCACTTAAACACTCTACGCCCCTTTTTTGGACCTTAACCCACAGTTTGAGAACCCTTCTTTAAGAGAACTTCCACTGGCGCGCTGACATGAGGCAGATGGACAGTTAGGATGTTTGAAAAAGTTGAACCTTCCCTGTGATACACGCTGGTACACGAGGAGACCTGCTGTTGTGGACGAGCCGCTCGCGCAGGTGCGTGTGGTCGCGCAGGGTCCGCGGGCTCTACGTATGGAAGCCAAAGTGTTCACATTTATGCCTATTTTTAACACATTAACACTTTATTTGACGCATATTATAAGTTTATTTGACGCGTTAAATTCTTATTTGACGCGTTAAATTACTGGTGTTAAAAGCGCCGTTGTCCATGTGATAATAATTTCCTCCCACTGGTTTTCCCAAACTTTTCTCAAACTCCTTGTAGGCCTGTAGCCGACATGCTCATCACAGCTCTCTGTCAACTGAACCAAGAATAAAGCCTTGTTCAGTCCAGATTCTGGCTTTGTTGTTATTTTAAAATAAAATGAAACCGAATGAAACATTTGCCATGTTCATCGTTTCTGCCTGACAAGCTTTGATTTGGACTAGACTATGTTTGCGTTTTGTCTGTAGATTCTGTAGGTAGTGGTGCAGTGGTGAAGCCGTCTGCCTGGTATGGCGATGATCTTCTTCGTTGAGAGTTCGAGCCCTGTGCGACAGGGAGGTCTGTGTTGGATTGTTCTGGGGAGTGTAGAACCTTGTAAATTAGACAAGCCCTTTTAAGGATGACCATGTTGCTCAAGTCTAAAAGCCTCTGCTTTTTCAGAATGTGACAGTGGTGGGGGGAAATGTTTTTTTTTTATCAAATATTTTTAGACCTCTTTTATAGAGGTTTTCAGTGGTTTTAAATGTTGTGAGGCAGGCAAGAGACCAAGTGGTTAAACAAGAATCTATGTGAGAAATAATCATGGAGTAGAAATACGTTTTAGCAGCATTCATGTTTAAGTTGAAAATTCCGATTATTGAATTGGACCTGAGACACTTTTTTAACATGACTTTTGAAGGACAATATTGGATCTAGAATAACTCCAAGGTATTTAAATTCTGGGACCAGATTAAGGTCTACTACATTAACAAAAACATTTGATTGCTTCAATTCGGTGTGACGTTTTGAGCCGGTTATGCACAGACGACAGGGCAGCTGTGAAGTCATTAGCAGCTTCCTGAAAGCTTTTGGCTTGAGTGTCGATGATTGCGTTGTCCGCTTACATCTAACTATCTATACATCCACAAACATTTGGCAAATTATTGATGAAAAGGGAGAACACCAACATCACAATCCAAACACTGAGATTTTACACCATCAACTACCACACACTGTTTCCTGTGGGACAGATACAATGTAAACCACTGAAGAGCTTGACTGGAGATGTTAAACTGAGTCAACCTGGACAGCAGAATGTGATGGTTTACAGAGTCAAAGGCTTTCTTCAAGTCTAAGAAGACCGCCCCAACACAGGGACTCTTCTCAAGCTCTTTATGTTTTCTGTTAGCATACACAGGGCTGTGTCTGTGGAGTGATGAGCCCGAAAGCCAAACTGTAGCAGGTGTAATGAGGGTTGGGCGTTTTCCAAATGAGCCGTTAGGAGTTTAACTACCCACTTCTCAGCTATTTTAGATATAACAGGAAGTATGCTTATTGGCCGATAATTAGCCATGTCTGTTTTAGCGCCCGATTTAAAAATTGGTGTCACCACAGCTATTTTCCAATCAGTTGGAACAACCGAATGTTTGAAGGACATGTTGAGGAGATGGGTGATGGGTCGTACAAGAGGGTCCTTAAATTCGTTCAGGAAATTTGTATTTAGACCAAAGACATCAAGTGCTTTTGAGTTTCTTAAGCCTGTAATTAATTTGGCAACTTCATGGTCTGAAATATCAGTGATCCTGAACATCGTCTGATCAGGGTCACTGATATTATCAGAGCGAGCAGGTGGAGTAAAGTGTTGAGCGATCTCCTTTACGGAGGTTATGAAAAAACTGAGTAGCTAAGGAGAGAGGCTCTTTAACAATGGAGTTATTGACATGTAGCTCCATTATCTTTTCATTTTTGTTTAACTGACGGCCAAGCAATTTATTTAGATGTTTCCAAATAATTTTACCATTGCCTTTTGCATTCTCTATTACATTTATGAAAAAGTTGGCTTTTGCCTGTCTTAAACTTCCAGTTACTTTATTTTGTATATGAGTAAATCTCTGTCTATAATTAGACCAGTTTTCAAAAAGTGTTTCAATAACTGGTCTCTAGTTTTCATCAGATCCCTACATTCTTTATTTAGCCATGGCAAATTACATTTTTTCTTTCATTTAAGCTTCTCTCTAGTGGAGAAGGTTGATATTACATCTTTTACAGTTTTGTTGAGTTTACTGCTACAAAATTGAGGATCATCACTGGAAAGGATCGATTCCCGGTCTACGGATGATGAGGCTTCGGCCACATGTTGTCTTTGGTTCCTGGGTATAAATTCATATACTGACCTGTTATTGAATGGATTAGTAAAATCATTAGTGACCCATGACCTGATGAGTTTTCTAGAAAATAATATAAAATTGTGATCTGAAATACCTGTCAGCAAGTTATAAGATCTGATTATCAGTTCAGGCTTGTTACTAAAGAGCAGGTCTATTTTAGTTTTTGATTCTTTGTGGGCTGCTGTAAGTTGAGAAACATTGAGGGTGTCCATAATACGTTTAAGCGTTTTTCTGTCCTTCTTACAGTCCCAGTTCACATTAAAATCACCAATCACAGTTATTTCATTGGACTTATTTTGTATCATATGGTACTTAAGTAATGTCTGCAATTGCTCATAGAAGTGAATTCTTGCTGAGGGAGGATGATACAGACAAATCAAAGTGAAAGTCATCTCTGGAGAGAGACTTTCACTGAGATATTCTCTATCTTGACCTCATTAGGTGCACTAGGTTCAGAGCATTGTAAGTGATTTTTTACATACAGCAACACACCTCCTCCTTTTCCCCCAATTCTGTCCCTTCTAAACACCAGAGTCAGGAGATGAGCTTGTGAGCCAAGTTTCTGATAGTCCTAAAATGTCAATATTTGAGTCACTTAATATGTGATCCAGTTGCTCACGCGATAGCATACTGCGTATATTTATATGAGCACACAGGAGCCCCTTCGGTTTATATTCAGAGTCCCAGATTAGTTTAGCCTGGTTAAGTGTCTTTAGAATCTTTGTCTCCTGGTGCCTTCTCATTATAGGATTTCTAGTCTTTATTTGGGCTGGACAATTATTTTGTACAGCCTGTGTTTGAAATACAAACCCATGTAGGTCCTCCACCAGGCACAGGTGGTATATGGTTAGCCCGCACCGGCTCACCACGGCCCACAGGTAAGTCTGTACCGGCATCGTCGTTGACAGGATGGTTGTTTTCAGCTGCCCTGGTGGTGATAGTTGGGGGTTCGGAAACAGTCAGTCTTTTGGGAGGTCCTGGGCACTGATGGACGTCTCCCGATAAAAGCAGGCGGATGGCGATTAGAAGCGTGCGGCTTTGTGGTATTTTCAGTGTCCTTGTGCTGCTTTTACTGTTTTCGGTGGAGCAGTGAAAGAGAGTTGGAAAAACAAAAGTAGCAGCGACAGCGTGTCTTCCAAATCCGAAATGTTTGTCAGCATTGGTTGAGGTTGGAGCTTGTTTGTCAAGCCCTTCGTTGTGTTTTTTAGTTCCGTTGTAGTTGTAGTCGCATGGTAACCGAAAACCAGTGTCATTTAGTCTGTATTTTATAGTGTCCAGAAGTAGAACATAGACAAGGAGCCCAGCAAAAACTCCCATCTTACCCACCTCTGCCATGTGGTTTATGTCCAAAGATTTGGCTAAATGTTTAAAATGTTTAAAGTTTATGGGACAAATGAAGAGGAAATTTACTTTTTGTAAAAATCAAAAATCAGATTCTTCCTCTGATTGGTCAAAAATGTCTTGTTGTTTGGTCAGTATTATGCACCTGTCATTGTGATTGGTCAGTATTCTCCTCTCTCCTCTGATTGGTCGTTCTGTGTTCTTGGATCTCAGATTACACTGATGAGTCCAACTACAGTTTCAAGGGAAAAGGCTGCATACCTGAGAACCTGTGCTCTGCGGTCGGATCCGACGTCTTCTACTTCAGAACGGCCTCCATCTTTGAGACGTTCTCCTGCTGCAGCTCTGACCACTGCAACGCACCCACTCCCCCCACGCCCGGTCAGTCTCCGCTATGAACTACAGCATTTCAATCATTAGTACGATTAAAACAAGAAGAAATCCTGCACATCGATTATTCTTACAAAAGATTTAGAGAGAACTATTTTAACTATATTAACTTAAGCCACACTATGTAACTTTTAGCCAAAAATTAGACTAAGATAAACTCATAAAGGAGCAGGCGAGTGCATACCAATATTACAAATGTGTAAAAAGGTAAAGTGCTCATGAATGACTATAGTATGAGATAAAAAAGAGACTTGCAAAACCATTTTAGAGCAGGAATATACTAGTCCAAAACAGTCAAAAATACATCAGAGGCACTCTTTACTTTATGATGATAAAAATCCTTCATTTGAACATTTTCCACACGTAATCTCTTCTTCAGGGCCATTCTCTTTTTGCTATCTCATAAGATAACGCCATGTTTTTCTCATATTGGTTGTTTTTATTGCACTGTAAAACCTAGAAAAACATTTGTCCTCACTCTAAGCAGACTTGCATCTCCACAAACCTGACTCTTACCTGGAGGAGGGCCTCCTCCTGCTTGTTTCCTGCTCGTTTCCATGGAGATATTGTTCCTTTGGCTATAATCATCCATAGTTATAAAAAGTGTCTTATCTCATAAGGTTTTAACTTCACATTTCCACCTCCACAAAGTAATTACAGTATAACGTGCTCTACTAAAGTATCACCAGAATAAACGTCTATTATATTTTTGGTCTCAAAGTCCTGGTCAGTTTCAGCACACACATGCAGCTGTATCTAAGAGTGGCATTTTACATATCGAGCATTAATATAGATAACTTTAATTATGGAACAATCCAGGCAAAGGATTAACGTCTCCTTGGAGACAAAGAGGTGGAGGACCCTCCACCAGAAAGGTCACGTAGTGGATCTTTAAATGTCTCTTTTAACACATGCGCTTATTATCAGTCAGCATCACCTGAAGCGCCTTTTATAAACTGTGTTGTGTTTCCTCTCAGCGCCCGCTGCTGTCCCTCTGCAGTGCTATGGCTGTGACTTTTTGACAGAAAACTGCACATACGTGAGCTGTGATGCAGGGCAGAGCTGTGCTAACTTTTCATGTATGCATCCTGTACGTTTGTGCCTAAATACTCCTCTCTTTATTAACTACCTCCAGTGAAATGGTTGCACCACATTCTAAAAGAAATGACACAGTGATGAAAGTAACTAAATACCAGGTAAAGTAACGAATAAATTACAAAAAAATAAAAATAAAGTCAAATACACTCCAGCTCCTACACTTTTTATATAGTTCTTTTCCACCTTCAAGGCTCAAAGTGCTTTACATCACTCACCCGTTCACACACACACTCACACACCAGTGTACACAGACACGGGACGAGGTGGGTCGAGTGTCTTGTCCAAGGACACAACAACAGCATTTGTCTGCGGGAGCTGGAATCACACCACCAACCTGTGGGCCAGTGGAGGTGACGCTCAACCAATGATGTTTATGTCGAGAGCGGAATTCAAACCACCAACCTTCAGGTCAGTGGGCAAAGACTACCGACTTTTACAGTAAAAGTAAAAATGAGCTTTATTCAGCCTTTGTCCTGCAAATCACCGAATGCACCCAGAGCCACGGTTACAGGCTGTTCTCCTCCACAGAGCTCAAAAGCACCAACCCAAACTCACAGCTGCACCGTCACAACAGCACCGGGCAAACAGCTGTCCCCTTCAGGCAGCAGACTGTGTCCAAACACACCAAACGCACTGATATCAGGACAGACATGTGCACGCCTCCTGACAGCCTTTATGCACGTGTAAAACCCACCGCTAAACAGATATGAGATGAGCTACAGAAGGAGCGTGAGTGCTGTGTCCACCATCGCCTAAAAACTCCACTAAAGTCCAAACGCACGTATCCCTCCTGCTGTAGACGTCGTTTGTGTCCCGTCGCAAAGAGTCGCCAAAGAACAACGTCTATCCATAAAATCCACAAAAATCGCCATATTTCCTCACGTGTTGAAAACAGCGAGTGTGGAGCTCAACAGTGACCGCCCACCCCGCGGTTCCAGAACTAAATTTCATATTGACTTTTAGAAAATATGAATATTAAAAGTTTGAAAGCTCAGGGATAATCAGCTACGTGTTAACTAATGACCACAAGACCTATCATTTTATTTTAAATCTGTTTCTGTGAGTAAATATGTGAGTTAATAAAACATTTTACAGAATCTTACATGTGATTTTTGGACTTAGAACATGGATATTAGTTAGCATGTAGCTCGTTAGCTTCCGAGAGGTGCCTTGGCCTCGTATCCAGGACCTCCACCCACGCACTGGTATCGTTATGTTGATGATAATTTTTCAAAAATCAAAATTCAAGATTTGGAACCTTTTACTGCACATATCAATTCTGTAGATCCGAACATCAAATTCACACGTGAAGACGCCAAGGACAACACATTGGCCTTCTTAGATTGTGCAGTAACGATAAGAGAAGACCGGCAACTCCAGGTAGAGGTCTTCAGGAAGCCCACACACACCAACCAATATCTGCTTTTTGATTCACACCACCCACTGCAGCACAAACTGGGAGTCATTCGGACATTACAACACAGGGCCCAAGTGGTTCCTACAAGCGCAGAGGGAAAGAAGAAAGAAGAACAACACGTGGAGAAAGCCCTCTCCGTTTGTGGAGATCCTAAATGGGCTTTCAATAAAACGAAGAGAGCAAAGAAACAGGACAACAGAGAACCAGAGCCCAGGAGAAAGGGTGTAACTATTCCTTACCTGGCTGGTGTTTCTGAAAAACTACAGAGGATCTTCAGACAACATGACATCCCAGTCTATTTCAAACCCACAAACACTTTAAGACAAAAACTGGTCCATCCTAAAGATAAAACACCGAGCCACAAACAAAGCAATGTGGTCTACTCCATTCAGTGTAGTGAAGACTGCAGGGGGCGCTACACTGGAGAAACAAAACAGACATTTCACAAGAGGAGAGAGCAACACGGGACCTCGGTCTGCTGTACATCTCCACCTAAAAGGACCTCAGTCTGCTGTACATCTCCACCTAAAAGGACCTCAGTCTGCCGTACATCTCCACCTAAAAGCCATGGGCCACTCCTTTGAGGACAGTGAGGTCCAGATCTTGGCCAGAGAAAAGAACTGGTTTGAGAGGAGGAGTTAAAGAGGCTATTTTTGTCAAGAAAGAGAATCCTTCCTTGAACAGAAATGGAGGTCTCAGACATCATTTGTCTCCCATCTATAACTCTATCCTCAAACCTAAATTAAAACAAACAGAGAAAACAAGAGGTCAGGTCCAGGTCAGGTCCAGGTCAGGTCCAGGTCAGGTCCAGGTCAGGTCCAGAGGTGTGAAAACACCATCATGGCCCTGAATGGATCTGCTAACTACTCCCCCACTCCCACTCCATATTGAATAGACCCACCGAATTAACAGAAACTGTAAATAAATATGTGTGTCTCAGAGTCATTTCATTGTAATTAGCGCCCCCTTCAGGCAGATATAAGGCAGTGTCCACCAGCATCTGACCAGAACTGAAGAAGCAGCTTGGATGAGCTGTGAAACGTATTCGACCAAATAAACTTTTGTCCAGTAGACAAATTAAATTTCTTCTTTTGCCAATACAGCATAACATGAGGAGAGGAGGAGCACTGTGTGGGACCAGGACAAAAAAACACCTCTGCAACACAGGCAAAAACACAAAACAACAGCGAAGGTGTGAGATACAGGGTGGGCCTGGAGACAAGCTCCGCTGACATCCCAATCTAAGCTGCTATGGAGACAGCCTTGATCAGGCCCCAGGCAGAGTCAACATCCGCAGGAGTCAGTTCAGTGGGGGAAGGAATGCAAGTCTCACTGCTATAATCTTCAGGGGAGTTTCTTCCAGCGGCCTTGGTTTAGACCGGTGCTGACTGAGGGAGGCCAATAAGATAAGATTGGGGTTGTTTAGGTTTGGGACGAGTGGTTTGAATTTGAATTCCCACAACTACTCTCCTGAGCACCATTCATCCGCCAACGCTAAACCAATGAAATGTCAGCAAAGCCTTTACAGATTCCTATCGCGGCTCCTGATTCATCTCATTTACAGTCGATTTCTGTTTAGTCGATCACTGTCTCCAAAACCTCGTCTTGGTCTTGTTTACTTCCCAAAACAAAGGAAAATCTCCACAGCTCAGTCTGATCTGTGAGCGCGGCTAAGACTCTCGGTACAATAACGAGCCCCATTACACTGACAGTAACTCTGACAGTAACTCTGACAGTGTTACAGCAGAGGTCAGTATTTGTATTGTCCATTCTGAATAAATCTTTGTGTTTTTGGCAGATTTTGGGGAAGGTATGAAAGGCTGTGTGTCCAACAATCTGTGCAGCAATCAGACGTCTGAGATGGAGTACTACTACGCCATAACCTCTGTGTCCTGCTGCAACACCACCCACTGCAACGCCCCAGGTAAACTCCCATCTGCTCCTCTCACCTGCTCCACTCACCTGCTCCTCTCACCTGCTCCACTCACCTGCTCCACTCACCTGCTCCTCCCACCTGCTCCTCCCACCTGCTCCACTCACCTGCTCCACTCACCTGCTCCTCCCACCTGCTCCTCTCACCTGCTCCACTCACCTGTTCCACTCACCTGCTCCTCCCACCTGCTCCACTCACCTGCTCCTCCCACCTGCTCCACTCACCTGCTCCACTCACCTGCTCCTCCCACCTGCTCCTCCCACCTGCTCCACTCACCTGCTCCTCTCACCTGCTCCTCCCACCTGCTCCTCCCACCTGCTCCACTCACCTGCTCCTCCCACCTGCTCCACTCACCTGCTCCACTCACCTGCTCCTCCCACCTGCTCCTCCCACCTGTTCCTCTCACCTGTTCCTGTCACCTGCTCCTCCCACCTGTTCCTCTCACCTGCTCCACTCACCTGCTCCACTCACCTGCTCCTCCCACCTGCTCCTCCCACCTGCTCCTCCCACCTGCTCCACTCACCTGCTCTCCATGTTTGAAATACATTATTAGACTGAACTACTTGATACTGAACATGGAACAGTACAAAAATACTTTCCTAACGTTAGCAACTCTCTGAAACATTCACACTTTGTTCAAAACCTTCACGTGACACGTGTTTGGAGTTAATAAAATTACTTTTTTAATCATATCTGTGGGTAGATGAAGAGGAGATGTTTCTTTGGCCCACTGTACAGTCTACGCTCTGCCTCTGGCCACAGTCTGTTTCATTCTGAAAGTTGCACATTGTGTCTCTCTAGTCCCCACAGTAGTGCTAACAGCACCACCTACTGGTCTGGAGGTGTATAGCACCCAAAATAAAAGACTAGAAATGATTTATTTAAAAAAATAGAGGGGGATGTCTGTTTCCTTATACAACTTTAAATATACAGTTTTCAACCTACTACACGGAGGAAGAGGAAGGAGTCCATGGTGGAGGAGGTGTGACAGTCAGGGGGACGGGGGGAAGGGGGGCTGTGACTGTCCTGATGTCCACCATCATCTTCACCATCTCCTGACCATCTCCACCATCTCCACTGTCTCCTGACCATCTCCTGACCATCTCCACCATCTCCTGACCATCTCCACCATCTCCTGACCATCTCCACCATCTCCTGACCATCTCCACTGTCTAATGACCATCTCCACTGTCTAATGACCATCTCCACTGTCTAATGACCATCTCCACCGTCTCCTGATCATCTCCACTGTTTTCTGAAGTTCCCCTTCATCTCCACTGTCTTTCTCTTTAGTTTAGTTCTGTTTAGATCTGTTTTAGTCCTGGTTAAGACCTAATTATATTTTCATGTTTTACAGCTAGTGCAGCCTTAAGTACTACTACTACTACTACTACTACTACTACTACTCTTCCTGCCGTTCCATCTTCTACTGCAGCCCCTACCAAAACAGGTAAGTCCAAATGTTGTTGTTAAATGTATGTTTACGCACATGTAGCAAACACAGAAATAATGAATGGAGGTCAACAGTGACCCGCGCCCCCTGGGTCCAGAACTACATTTCCCATAAGACGCATCTCATTTCTCTTTCCTCGCTTCCTTCTCCTTGATTCTGCAGGAAATGGGTGAGGAAGTGTTGCCCACAGAAGAGACACAGAGAGGACAGGAGCAGAGGAGGAGAGAAAAGAGGAGCAGAGGAGAGAGGAGCAGAGGAGAGAGGAGCAGAGGAAAGAGGAGCAGAGGAGAGAGGAGCAGAGGAGAGAGGAGCAGAGGAAAGAGGAGCAGAGGAGAGAGGAGCAGAGGAGAGAGGAGCAGAGGAAAGAGGAGCAAAGGAAAGAGGAGCAGAGGAGAGAGGAGCAGATGAAAGAGGAGCAGAGGAGAGAGGAGCAGAGGAGAGAGGAGCAGAGGAAAGAGGAGCAGAGGAGAGAGGAGCAGAGGAGAGAGGAGCAGAGGAAAGAGGAGCAGAGGAGAGAGGCAGGAAAAGAGAGAGGGGCATAGGAAAGAGGAGTAGAGGAGTGAGAGGAGAAGAAGTGGAGAGGAGAGAGGAGCCGAGGAGACACAAGGTGTTAAATGATTGTAATGATTGCCGCTGAACCTTCCATAATTCGGCTCATGGTTACAGTTTGAGTACTGGCAGCCTTGCTCACCATATCAATCAATCCGGGGCAGCCAGGTGGAGCTTTGAACCACTGCCTCGATCATCTGATTTTTCTGAAAAGACAGGGCCACGCCTAATCCAATTAGCAAAACTCTGTAATCACGGTTCCGAATGGGTATGGGAATGTCTTCAATGTCCTCCGTGGAAAGAGCAACCAGACACACGACGCGCCACTTGTCCCAACCGTCCATTGTGTATCCCGCAGCCAAAGTTCCAGCAGGGCACACAGGTTCACCAATTTATCAAATCCATAGTTAATTTAGTTTTGGAGAGCGGAGCGAAGAGACTTTGTCAGGGTGTAACACTGACAAAGGTGTGTCGCTGCCTCACAGTTGTTCTTGATTTGATTTTTTGAACAGATTCCAGCTCAGTTATTTTCATGGAGATGTCGGTGGAATCACTCGGCACGGTCAGCAACGCTATGCTGTCTGAAGCCGTCCACCAGGTGAGACAGAAATGTTACACTTTTGACCTGTTCTAATGTCGCTTCCTCATCACAAACACACCTGGAGTTGTGTTTTGTTTCATTCACACATGTTTAACACACAAACCCTGTAACCTTCAAACTGGAGGAGTGGTTACAGCAGATCCCAGGAAAAACATCAGAACCGCCTGTTTGCAACACAACCTGTGAAAGTGAACGCTCAATGGCAGGGGAATAACACCAGAGGAGACCCACCAAGAGACTGAACAGTATATATAATGTGTTCCTCACCTTCCACGGTGGTTGGTCTCTCACCCTCATCCAGCTCGGGTCCTCTACCAGAGTCCTGGGAGCTTGAGAGTTCTGCAGTATCTTTGCTGTTCCTGTACTGCACTTTTCTGGACTGAGATGTCTGATGTTTCTCCTGGATCTGCTGTAACCTCCTCCAGTTTGGGGGTTACAGCCCCGAGTGCTCCGATCACCACAGGCACCACTGATGCCTTCACCTTCCAGACCTTCTCCAGCTCTTCCTTGAGCCCCTGGTATTTCTCTAGTTTCTCGTGTTCCTTTTTCCTGATATTTCCATCTCTTGGTATTTCAATGTCTACCACCACGGCTTTGTTCTGTTGCTTATCCACCACCACTATGTCTGGTTGGTCCATCACCATCTGTCAGTCTGTATCTGGAAGTCCCACAGGATCTTGGCTCGCTCATTCTCCACAACCTTCGGAGGTGTTTCCCACCTTGACCTTGGGGTCTCCAGCCCGTACTCTGCAATAAAACACTCATCATGTTTTTTGGGCATTTTTGTTGTTTTTTCTTGATTTTTGCTGGCCTCTTTGTCTTTTGCTGTGTGGCTCAGCAGTCCAGACTGCCCTTTGTGTATTCCAGGGAGCACCTTCTTTCACTCTCCAAGTCCCCAGTGCTGTTTGGAGTTAAGCCTGACATTCCTGTGGAACTACAGAGGAGGAAGCACAGAGGATGCCGCGCTGGAGTTAGAGCAAAACAGCGGAGAAGGAAATTTAGGCCTGCGGTTCCATCAGTTCTGATGGGGAACGTAAGGTCACTGGGAAATAAGATGGACGAACTGTGTGCACTTGTTCGGACCCAGAGGGAGTACGCTGTCAGCAGTATCATGTGCTTCACAGAGACCTGGCTTCATACAAACTTCCCGGACAACAGTGCATCTGTACCTGGCTTTAAGACAGTGCGTGCGGACAGAGACACTTTCCTTAGCGGTAAGAAGAAGGGCGGCGGGATTGCAGTTTTTGTGAACGAAAGGTGGTGTAATCCTGGCCATATTACTGTGAAGGAACGGATCTGTACGCCGGACATTGAACTTATGGTCTTGGGAATACGTCCATATTATTTACCGAGGGAATTTACTTCTGTCCTGTTCATCGGAGTTTACATCCCTCCCTCAGCTGACGAAGATGCAGCGTGTGACAGTATACACACTGTGGTTGCTGGGCTGCAGTCTAAACACCCGGAGGCTTTACTACTGATTTCTGGAGACTTCAACCATGTTTCACTGGACAGTGTTTTACCCACACTTCATCAGTATGTGGATTGTAAAACTCAGGACAATAGAACTCTGGACTTACTGTATGCCAATTCTAAGGAGGCATACAGTGCCACTGCCTTGCCCCCATTGGGACGATCAGACCACAATCTGGTCCTGTTAATGCCTCAGTACATCCCTGCAGTAAAGAGGAAGTCTGTCACCACTAGGACTGTAAGGAAGTGGAGTCAGGAAGCCAGCGATGCCCTTCAGGACTGCTTTTGAGACCACAGACTGGAATGTGCTCTGCCTGCCGCATGGGGACAACATTGACAGCATGACGGACTGTATAACAGATTACATCAACTTCTGTGAGGATACAGCCGTCCCCACACGCACTGTCCGTTGTTACCCTAATAACAAGCCCTGGATCACCAACCAGCTGAAGGATCTACTTAATAAGAAGAAGCGGGCCTTCAACTCTGGTGATAAGGACGAGGTGAAGAGGGTGCAACAGCAGCTGAAGATCCAGCTCAGACTAGGGCAAGAAGCATACGGGAAAAGACTTGAGGCAAAACTCCAGCAAAATAACACCAGGGAAGTGTGGCAAGGCATGAAGGCCATTACTGGCTTCAGCCCTCGATCTAAGCTGCAGGACAATAGCCCAGACAGAGAAAACCTGCTCAATCTGCATTTCAATCGCTTCTCATCCCCTGGCACCCCCATCTCTACATCTCCCAGACGCCCAATTCACACCTCACCACAGACCACCCAGACGACCATTCATCAGCCCATCACCTCTGCTCCCACACCTGCTCCCACCCCCACGGAGGAACTCAGCTCTTTGTCTTTGACACCTGCGCAGGTGAAAAGGCAGTTGGAGAAAATTCATCATAACAAGTCTCCTGGACCAGACCAAGTCAACCCCCGCGTGCTGAGGACATGTGCAGCACAGCTCACTGGGATCTTGCACTTTCTCTACACACTGAGTCTGAAGCTTGAGAGGATACCGGTGCTATGGAAGACCTCCTGCATTGTGCCTGTGCCCAAGAAGCCTATTCCATCTGGACTTAATGACTTCAGACCAGTGGCTTTGACATCTCATGTCATGAAAGTGTTTGAGAGACTTGTTCTGGCTCAGCTCAGACCACTGGTGGCACTATCCCTGGATCTTCTACAGTTTGCCTATCAGTCCCACATCAGTGTGGATGATGCTGTAATCTATCTTTTGCAGCGGGCTCACTCTCACCTGGATAGTGTTAAGGGCTCTGTGAGGATATTGTTCTTCGATTTCTCCAGTGCTTTTAACACTATCCAGCCCTTTCTGATGAGTGAGAAGCTGCTCAGGATGGGTGTCAGCTCCTCCATTGTCTCCTGGATTAATGACTACCTGTCAGGCAGGCCTCAGTACGTGCGACTGGGGACCACCCTGTCTGACACGGTGGTCAGTAATGTAGGAGCTCCCCAGGGTACAGTCCTGTCTCCGTTCCTGTTCACTCTGTACACCTCTGATTTCCAGTACAGTTCCGGGTCCTGCATCTGCAGAAGTTCTCTGATGACTCTGCAGTGGTCGGGTGTATCAGGGATGGACAGGAGCTGGAGTACAGGACACTGATTACAAACTTTGTGGAGTGGTCCCTGGCAAATCATCTGCTCCTGAACGTTGACAAGACCAAGGAACTGGTGATTGACTTTAGGAGAAAGAGGACACCTGTGGAGCCCATTACCATCCAGGGCCAGGACGTGGAAATAGTGGACTGCTACAAGTACCTTGGCGTACAGGTGAATAACAGACTTGACTGGAGGGACAACTGTAATGCTGTCTACAAGAAGAGCATGAGCAGACTCTACTTCCTGAGAAAGCTCAGGTCCTTCAATGTGTGCAGCAAGTTACTGGAGATCTTCTACCAGTCTGTGGTGGCCAGCGCACTGTACTTCGCTGTGGTCTGCTGGGGGAGCAGCACCAGTAAAAGAGACATTGGGCGGATTGACAAACTGATCCGTAAAGCGGGTTACGTGATCGGCTGTGAGCTGGAGACATTTGTCACAGTGAGGGACAGGAGGACACTAGACAAACTGCTCTGCATCATGGACACTCCTGCTCACCCACTGCACCAGACTATAGAGGGACAGAGGAGCTCATTCTCCAATAGGCTCCTACAGCTCCGCTCAAATAGTGAGAGATTCAGGACTACATTCATACCATACGCCATACAGTTGTACAACAACTCACCCTTATGTAACAGATAATACTCCCTACAACTGTACTACAAGTTATCCCAAGTAACGGATTACCTCACGCCCTGTCAATCAGCATAGTATTTGCACTGTCGTTCTTGTCTCTTGTTTATAGCTGTGACTATATAGTTTATTACTTTATTACTTTTATTTCTATTTTATTTTGACTTGTACATATACATTTTATAATTATGTCTCATTTGACACCTGTCTCTTACTCTTTTTGCTATACCATCTATTTTTGTTACTCTGTTATTATATGATAT